>JAHHZJ010000082.1:0-51460 GCA_021437245.1 Aegilops speltoides
GCTTTGATAGTCTTGATACCCATGGTAATGGGATTCTTTGAGTCCTCGTGGCTCACGGATACTTCAAAACCAGTTTGCGGTGCCTATGTACCGAGCAGGTGGCATAATCAAGCTCAAGGAGGAGCTCGTTGAAGATCTTGCCCTTTGTGTTGTTTCGTTCTAGTTGGTGAAGAGTGGAGCCCGGTTGGGGTCGATCGGGGACCTTTTGTCGCATTGGGGTTCTTCTTTTATTTTGGTTCCGTAGTCGGACCTTGATTGTATCTGGATGATGTAATGCTTTATTCATGTATTTGTGTGAAGTGGCGATTGTAAGCCAACTATGTATCTCTTTCCCTTATGTATTACTTGGGTTGTGTGAAGATTACCTCATTTGCGACATTGCTTTCAATGCGGTTATGCCTCTAAGTCGTGCTTCGACACGTGGGAGATATAGCCGCATCGAGGGCGTTACAAAGGAAGTCCTTGATCCATACCACAAGATCTGTTGTTCCATCATATGATTCAATGTTTACGGGTTTAAACCCTTCTGGGAATTCATGCTCCATTACTTCATTAGTGAAGCATAGGGGGTGTGCGGCACCTATGTGTCGGGCTACGTCGGGACGAAGCTCAAATGGAGACAGTCTGCGGTATTCTGCCCGGACAGGTTTATATTTGTTATATTCGGCTTGGTGGCCGTCGTCGCGCGTTG
The DNA here is from genome assembly GCA_021437245.1 of Aegilops speltoides. Taxonomy (NCBI): domain Eukaryota; kingdom Viridiplantae; phylum Streptophyta; class Magnoliopsida; order Poales; family Poaceae; genus Aegilops; species Aegilops speltoides. Next base: position 692 of record JAHHZJ010000082.1, read on the forward strand.
GGGCGCACCCCCGCGATCCATAGATTGATCTGGTTGTCCTGCTCTATTTTCCACGTCGTACCACAGGTCGTGTGTGCATCCTCGAGCTGTTGTGTTTCTATTTGTTCAGCGAGGCAGTGCCGGGTGGTGTTCGGGCTGAATTGCCGTTCTATCTCGGCCACGCGGTGGTCGGTCAGCCCCATTATGCGCTAGTAGTGCTGGCTCCAGTGCCTCGTCATCGAATTGAGGTAGTAATTTGCTCTTCGGGTAACTTTTGGTTGGGCATTCGAGTCCATATTCCTCGGCTGCCAGGACCTCAGTCCATCTATCAGTGAGTAGATCTTGACTAGCTTGAAGATGCTGATGCTTCTTCTTCAGGCTCTATGCCGTGGCTATAAGCCGGCGCTTAAAAAGCTCCTGCTCGACGGGATCCTCTGGCACGATAAATTCTTCATCGCCAAGGCTCACCTCATCCTCGGAGAGAGGCATGTAATTGCTGTACTCCGAGTCATTGTCCACGGCCTGTTCATCGGGGCTGGATCGCCCGTGTTCCGTTCAGCCTGTTCGAAACTTGTCTTGGCGGGGATCTTCGTTGTCTTCGGCATCGTCCGGAGTGCTATTTTCTCTTGTGCCGGTATCGCTATTTTTACATCGGCGTGATTTAGAGCGTCGCCGCTGATGTCGACGCTTTGGCTGCTTCTCAGGAAGTTTATCCTCAACTGGATCCTTTTTGTCATCGCCATTGTCTTCTTTGGGTGTATCCACCATGTATATGTCATATGAAGAGGTGGCTGTCCAATGCCCTGTGGATGGTGGTTCCTGTTCTTCTCGGCATCGTCGTCCATACCGTCGATGTCTTGGTCGAAATCATGCATGTCGGTCAAATCATCCACATTAGCTATCAAGTGGGTGGTAGGTGGGTAACGAAGTTCTTCATCACCGCTTCCCACCCAAGCGGACATAGTTCAGCCAACAATCTCGACAAGGAGAAAGAGACTTTAATGAGTTTAACACATCGCCTAGGGGTGAGTGTTGGAAGATGTCCGTGGAGCTGAATTCTAAGATCGGCGCCGGTCGATTCGATGGATCTGAATACTGCGGTTGGAGCCTATGGCGGAGATGAGTCACGAGGTTAGAGGACACGAGCCTCGTTAGAGTCTCTGACCACCGTGGCGAGTTGAGATTCCGTCCTCGGATGGCGCTCTGCTCTGAATCTAGGGCAGGCGATTCTGAGCGCTATCTCCTACACATAGTCGATGATAGATTTAGGTCATATTCAGCGTGGCGGCGAAGGCACGATTGTCATGGGTTGAATCCGTTGAAGATCAAGTCTCTGCGGATGTCGGCGGTGTAGTTCAAGCTTCCAAACTGACACGATGGCGGGGCATAGCTGTCGATCTGCTCGGATGGCCAGTTATTGGCCAGTCTTGAAGCCGCCGAATCTGAAAATCTGTCTGGGAGAAAAACTTCCCTGGACTGTGTTGTTGTAGATGATTGAAGGAGCCATCAAGCCTTACAGTGATGACATAGTGGAACTCTCAATGAAAGCACCAATGTCGGTGTCAAAACCAGCGGATCTCGGGTAGGGGGTCCCGAACTATGCATCTAAGCCTAAAAGGTAACGAGGCGGGGACACAATGTTTACCTAGGTTCGGGCCCTCGTGATGGAGGTATACGCTACTTCTGCTTGATTGATCTTGATGATATGAGTATTACAAGAATTTGTCTACCACGAGATCATAGAGGCTAAACCCTAGAAGCTAGCCTATGATTATGATTGTTATTGTCCAGCGGAATAAACCCTCCGGTTTATATAGACCTTTGGAGGGCTAGGAATTACAGAGTTGGTTCTGAGAGAAAGGAATCTTCATCTCCGAATCGCCAAGCTTGCCTTCCACGGAAAGGAGAGTCCCATCCAGACACGGGACGAAGTCTTCTATCTTGTATCTTCATAGCCCAACAGTCCGGCATATGCATATAGTCCAGCTGTCCGAGGACCCCTTAATCCGGGACCCCCTCAACAGGGACGGCTATACGAGCTATAATCCCATCTTGGGTGAGTTCAGATCCATTTTCATAGTTTGGATGGTTTGCTCATTGTTTGTTTGATCGAAACTCTTAACCTTCTGAACAGAACTAGAGGTGATAGATCCAGACAGTCAGCTGTCCTTTTGCTCTACTAGAGAGCTATTCCCGTGATGATGACCAGGGTTTCCATGACGATCCATAGATGTTGATCGACTTTGAAGACAGGGTCTTTTGTTGGGAAGCGTTGCATGGAAAACAAAAAATTCTATGCACCGCAAGATCTATCCATGGAGATGCATAGCAAGAGGGGAGATTGTGTCTACGTACCCTCGAGGTATGGCGGAAGTGTTTAGTAACACGGTTGATGTAGTCGAACTTCTTCGCGATCCAACCGATCGAGTACCAAACGTACGACACCTCCACGTTCAGCACACGTTCAGCTCGGTGACGTCCTTGCCTTCTAGATCCAGCAAGACGACGAAGTAGTGGATGAGTTCCGGCAGCATGACGGCAGAGTGATAGTGGTGGTGAAGCTATCTCCGCAGGGCTTTGCCTAAGCACTATGAAAATATGACAGATGGACAAAACTGGGGCAGGGGGAGGGCACAAGGCTAAGAGATTGTGGTGGGTTATGTGTGGTGCACCTACCACATATATATAGGTGGGGAGGAGGTGCTGATACTTCCATTTTGCATCATGTTTACCCTTGTTATTTATATTGTTTTTATGCATAATAATGAGTTTTAGAGTAATTCTAATGCCTTTTCTCTCATAATATGCAAGGTTCACACAAAGAAGGAGAATTTCAGCAATTTGGAAATCGGACTGAAAAAGCTCGTCGAGCCACCTAATCTGCACAACTCCAAATGAGCTGAAACTTCACGAGGAATTTTTATGGTATAAATAAGAAATAATGGAGCAAATTTCTACTGCAGGGGGCCACCTGGTGAGTACAAGACACTAGGGCGCGCCCTGGTGGGTTGTGCACAGCCCAGCCCACCTCTGGTGCCCCTCTTTTTGTATATAAGTCATTTTGACTTATAAAAAAATAAGGAGAGGACTTTCGGGACGAAGCACTGCCGTCTCGAGGTGAACTTGGGCAGGACCACTTTTGCACTCCGGTGGAGCGATTCCGGCGGGGGAACTTCCCTCCCGGAGGGGGAAATCATCGTCATCATTATCACCAACAAATCTCCCATCTTGGGGAGGGCAATCTCCATCAACATCTTCAATAACACCATCTCCTCTCAAGCCCTAGTTCATCTCTTGTCTTCAATTTTTGTACCGGAACTATAGATTGGTGCTTGTGGGTGACTAGTAGTGTTGATTACATCTTGTAGTTGATTATGTTCAGATCTATTATGCTATTTAATACCCCTCTGATCTTGAGCATGATTATCATTTGTGAGTAGTTACTTTTGTTGTTGAGGTCACGGGAGAAATATTGTTGCAAGTAATCATGTGAATTTTATATGTGATATTTTTATGGTATGTATGTTGTGATTCCCTTAGTGGTGTCATGTGAATGTCAACTACATGACACTTCACCATATTTGGGCCTAAGGTAATGCAATGTGGAGTAGTTATTAGATGATGGGTTGCGAGAGTGAAAGAAGCTTAAACCCTAGTTTATGCGCTATAATATAAGGGACTGATTTGGATCCAAAAGTTTAATGCTATGGTTAGAATTTATTCTTAATACTTTTCTCGTAGTTGCGGATGCTTGCGAGGGGGTTAATCATAATTAGGAGGTTTGTTCAAGTAAGAACAGAACCAAAGCACCGGTCCACCCACATATCAAATTATCAAAGTACCGAACACAAATCGAACCAACATGTAGAAAGTTACTAGATGAAATTCCCGTGTGCCCTCAAGAACACTTTGCTTATCATAAGATACCGTTTTGGCTTGTCCTTTGCCTCAAAAGGATTGGGCTACCTTGATGCACTTTTTCTAGCATTACCGTTACTAGCTCGTTACAAATTATCTTGCAATCAAACTACTCGTTACTTACAATTTTAGTGCTTGCAGACATTACCTTGGTGAAAACCGCTTGTCATTTCTTTCTGGTCCTCGTTGGGTTCGACACTCTTACTTATCTAAGGACTACGATTGATCCCCTATCTGGTGGATCATTAGAAGCAGCCAAGAGCCACCCAAGTAGGCGAATCGTGCTTGCAGTCCTCCCCCCGCGCCCCTTTCCTTTCTAGGTGGCGGGGAAAGGCGGGGAGGTGGCGCCCTCCTTTCCTTTCTCCCATGTGGAGGGCAAGGCGGGAGGGGCTAGCCCTCCCCATTCCTTCCCTAGGGCGGCGGCAAGGGAGGCAGGCGCGCCAGCCCCTTGTGGGCTGGTCTGTCCCCCTGGCCCATTAGGCCCATACACCTACGGGGTGTCGGAACCCCTTCCGGCGACCCGATGACTACCAATGCACTCGAAACTCTTTCGATTGTGCGAATATCATTGTCCTATATATCAATCTTTACCTCCGGAGCATTCCGGAGCTCCTCAGTATGTCCATGATATCATCTGGGACTCCGAACAATATTAAGTCACCAAACAATATAACTCATATAACACTTCATCATCAATGAGCGTTAAGCGTCGCACCCTACAATTTTGAGAACTATGTAGACATGACCGAGACACCTCTTCGGTCAATAACCAATAGCGGAACCTGGATGACCATATTGGATCCTACATATCCAACGAAGATCTCTATCGGTCAAACCTTATGATGATATGTAATTCCCTTTGTCCATCGGTATGTTACTTGCCAGAGATTCAATCGTCGGTATCTTCATACCTAGTTCAATCTCGTTACCGACAAGTCTCTTTACTTGTTCTGTAATACATCATCTTGCAACTAACTCCTTAGTCACTTTGCTTGCAAGGCTTCTTATCATGTGTATTATCGAGAGGGCCTAGATATACCTCTCCGATACTCGGAATGACAAATCCTAATCTTGATCTATGCCAACTCAACAAACACCTTCAGAGATGCCTGTAGAGAATCTTTATGATCACCTAGTTACTTTGTGATGTTTGATAGCACACAAGGTATTCCTCTGGTATCCTGGAGTTGCATAATCTCATAGCCGAAGGAATATGTATTTGACATTAAGAAAGTAATAGCAATAAAATAAACGATCAATATGCTAAGCTAACGGACGGGTCTTGTCCTTCACATCATTGTCCTAATGATGTGATCCCATTATCAAATGACAACACATGTCTATGCTTAGGAAACCCTAACCATCTTTGATCAACGATCTAGTCTAGTACATGCTTACTAGGGACATGGTATTTGTTTATGGATTCACACATGCATTTAATTTTCCGATCAATACAATTCTAGCATGAATAGTAAACCTTTATCATGAATAAGGAAATATAAAATAACAACTTTACTATCGCCTCTAGGGCATATTTCCTTCAGTCTCCCACTTGCACTAGAGTTAATAATCTAGATTACATTGTAATGTATGTAACACCCATGGTGTCTTGGTGCTGATCATCTTTTGCTCATGAAGGGGCTTAGTCAGCGGGTGCGCTACATTAAGATGCATATGTGTGGGGACCCGACTACGCAAGTCGTGATCACCGAATGCTGCGTGTCTGATGATCCCGAGATCAATGCTCACTTGAACACACGAAGCTGAATAACAAGAGTCTTACTTCCATACATACCGTCTTACACAAATAGTGAACAACATGGTCAAGTCTTACATCGATAAAGCCTTAAGGGCTGAACATCAAATGAAACATAGCAGCGGAAATAAATCGTTGATAAGTAGAACCCATGCCATCCGCCTTAACCCTACGGGCATTACGGTGGGAAGCGTCCTAGTTAGCATGATCGTCTCCAAAGAACTCTTCTTGAACTCCGGTTCTTCCATGCTGGTCAATTAAATAACCAGTGGCAAGCCAATGAGTACTTTGAATGTACTTAAGCAACCCATGTTTTGGTTCAAGGTACAACAATGCATGACATAGGTAATTTTGCATAAAGCTAGTTTTGAGTGCAATGACATGTTCACCATCCTATAAAGCATGCATCAAGAGAATTCAAGTAACCATGAGATCTGGTCACGGATATCAACATAAATAGAGTGGACACCAACCCATTCATCATAAGCAGTGGGCATCAACCCATCTCAATCGTGTCAAGTCTTTTGACTTGACCCAAGTCATTCCATCATCACACACACTAGGTTGAAAACCACGGACATAGTTTAAGCAGCACCTTAACCGTCCTTGACCGTGGACACGGCTATTGAATAGTTTTACACTCTGCGGAGGTTGCACACTTTACCCACTAGATCCGGGAACTTCGTGTCATCCACGACCAGCGGTACCTCAAGTACCGGGGTAAGCACCGATCACTACCTTTCCTAGGCGACACTAACATGGAGTCCACTCGATTGGCGATAACCCCGTGCCCAACATTTCACATAACATTTTCGTGGAGCCTTGCTCCCATATTCATCACATACCAGCCGCACGGGTACCAGCGGTGTGTCCGGTGCCCCATAAAGATGGTCATGGCCGCCCTACCTGGCACGACCCCGTCCCAAGAGAGAGCACCAACTCTCCCCCGTCACTAGTAATGTGGGCTCCAAGCTAGTATCGGTCTAGGTACTCGACAATGCCCTTTCCCATATAAGGGTAGAGTGGTCGCGCATGTAGGGTTGGGACAGTCATCAAATCTTAAATCGAATCCGTTTTCGAAAACAACACACACTTGCCTCGGTACACCACTTCGTCATCAAGTGGTTACCTTACTCATCATCTCCCTCGGGCATAAATGGCACCCGATGGGGTTTTCGAAAGTTGTTTTGAAAATATTTTGCCTCCATCACCATGCATATCCCCGTCCCTTTTGCATAGCACTACTTAGCATCCTATCTACTCCCACCGGCATAACCCTCATAAGAAGGTAGGGCCATGCACAATGCAAGTATCAACGAGGAAATAATCGTGGCAACCAACCCACGTGGTTCACCATCTCATCATGATTCCGATGCATCAATAATAAAGAGCTAAAAATGACATGCATATAAAGGGGTATCATAGTCATGGTCAAAGGGCTGCATGCCTTGGTTGGCTTGATCTTCAAAGTCTTGAGCCCTGCTCCTCCTTCTTCCTCGGCTACCTCGTCAAATCGGGATCTAACGTCGCAAGAAAACAACGGAAAATAAGACAATAATAAAAGCAGAAAAGTCAAAGTGCTCACAAAAATGTCAACTTATTTTTGTAAAAATACTAGGAGGAAGGCTAGGAGGGACAACTTTTGGTTTTGGTTCGGAGCAGCAAAATAGGAGTTATGGATTTTCAAAGGCTTATTTAAATGCTAAAACCACATTTAAATATTCTGAGAGAAGAAAAGGTGGTTGGATTTGAGTGAAAGTTGCACCATTAAATAGGTTGCAATATTCTAGGAATTTAGAAATTGGAATCAATGCATTTGGATTAATATTCTGTCTGTGGAATTTTTGGAAATAAAACGAGAAAAGGAAAAAAAAAAGCAGCATTGTGCCTTTGGGCGAGAGGCCACAGCAGCAGCAGCCCAGGAAGAACTAGCCCACGGCCGCCACGTCGAAGGCGTAAAGGTTGAATCGCCTTGACCGACGGCGGATCGGTCTGTAGATGTTTTAAACTTGACGGTGGATCCCACCCGTCGTAGCGTGAACTGAATGGCGGCCCACGGCGGCCGTCGTCTACCTCCGGCCAGAGGCGACGGCGAGCTTCGCCGGCGGTGATCTGAGAACGCAGGAAGGATGCGGAGGCTACCGTTGGACTCGAGGCGGTCGCGGTTACGGTGGTGGTGGAGGCGAGTCGCCGGAGTGGCTGCTTCGCGGCGGCGAGGTCCCCGGCGGAGGCGCTTGAGCGTCGGTGGCTCCGCCCGATTCGGCTGCAAAACAAGGGGAAAGAGGGGAAAGAATCGGTGGCGCCTCACGGTTCGGATCGAGAGAGCTGGGCGGAGAAAGGCCTGACTGCAGCAGACGCCCGGCGAACCGAGGCGGCGGAGCTCGAGCTCGATCTCGAGCTCGGGTGGTTCTGGAGAGGAAGGAGTGGTGCGGGAGGCCGATTGGGTGTGTGGAGGGCGGCAGGGAGGAAGAGAGAGGCTCGGGGCGCCTTATATAGGCTGGCGCGGTTCACCGTGGCGTGGCCTCTGGCGCCCATGAGATCGGCTCTGGAGGCCGTTGGAGAGGGTTGGAGCTGTCCACGGTGTTCGTGGGGATGGAGTAGGCGCCAGGAGAAGGAGAGAGCGGGAAGGGTTACGGCGCTCATGGCGTGTGAGGCCGACCATTGGCCGAGCCAGGCGGCGTCGAGCATGCGCTGAGGAGGAGGAGAGAGGAGAGACAATGGGGACTGACGGCGGCGTGTCATGACGTCGAGACACATCGGTGGCGAGGGGAGGCACGAGGTGGTCGGGAGGCGCGGTGTCAACGGTCGGCGCTCTGGCAGGCGCTCTAGAGCGCGACTTTGGCCGGCATCCGCGGTTTTTCCGCGTCGCGCGCGCGTCCTCTTCTGTCTGGGAGCTACAGTGAGAGGGGGCAGAACCAGGAAAGGGCCTTGGATGCGCTGGGGTGCAGAGGGGAGAGAGAGAGAAGCTGTGAGGGAGAGGAAACTGTTGTCCAGAGAGGACAAACGTGATTCCCCCCTCCTTCCACATTGCTTCCTCGGGTAGAAAAGTATCTAAGTGACAGAGGGGAGTGAGGAGGGGTTGTGGTAAAAAGATGAACTCAAGGAGATTAGTGAAAGTGGCAAAATAGGCATTTTAATATTTTGCGGAAGGTGTTTGATGAAGTTTTGGATAAGCTAATGACTTCCACTGGCCTTGGTACTCCATGGGGTGAAATGCCACATATATTTAGGGCCTTCCACCTATTTTGAGCTTATTTGGACAAAGTTGCCAATGCAACTCTTGCAAACCCTAGAAATGGGCAGAAATGGATTTGGGTAGATCCAGTGGAGTAGATCATTTCTCCTTGATGTACCACTTGGTGTGGTAGCCTTATTTGGTCACATGATCAGGCTCACCAAAGTTGGGGTCTTGGAGAAAAAGTTGGTAGTGCAAAGTAGTTCAAACTTGATTCTGGTCAGAGAGGGTTTTGAGGCACTTTGACCAAGATTTCCTCTTCTCCAACCTGTGCCATTTGGTCCAGATGCATCATTAGACCAATGAAGCATGTTCACCAAGTTTGAGCACATTTGGACATATTTGGCAATGTAAAGTTGCTCAAACTCCAGAATGGACAGAACTGGTTTTGAAGGGTTTTGATGATGTTATCTTGTTCTCCAAGTCATGAGACTTAGCAAGATCATCTAATATGTCATATGTGACATGATAGAATTTTCCTGGAATTTTGGAGAATATTTCCTTTGTAAATATTTCAAAAGCTTGAAATATCCAGAAAGGGTTTTAGAGGATTTGACCAATATTTTGAACATGACCGGTGTTGAAACTCTTATATATGGACAATATATGTCCTATGAGTTTCCCTAAATTTTGTCAAATATTTTTGAAACAGATAAAGTAATTTTTCCTATTAATGACCATTTCTGGCCTTAAGAAAAAGCCTTTAAATAAAATAGCAAAACAACTTTTAAAATTATATTTTGTGGTTTCGGGTACCCTATATCTAATAGGAGTCAAATATATTTTTGGAAAGATTTTTACTGCCCTTAATCAAGTACTTGCGGTGCAAACCTCAATTCGGGGTTTTGGGAAACTAAATCCAGAAAATACTTTTTGGCCAAATTATTTTGTAAGAAAATTCTTTATTGCACTATCATGGCATGGTCATTGGTCAGGAGCTTGGGGTAAGGAGATGAAATATAGAGGGTAGAGTACTTGACTTCAAGAAGCACTTGAAAGAAACACAGAGAGAAAACCAACTCCAAATAAAAGCCAAATAATGCAAAAAGTTTTTGTTGGTCCAAATTTTCATGCTTTATTAATGAAAATGAAATGTTACAAAATGCAGGGTGTGACAGACCTACCCCCCTTACAAGAATCTCGTCCTCGAGATTCCTAAACTAGGCTTGAAAGAGATACGGAAATTCGGATCTAAGGTAGTCTTCATGCTCCCAAGTTATACCTTGATGTGGTTGCTCCATTTGACCTTGAAGTACTTGATGGTGCGGCTTGAGTCGTCGTTCAGCCTCATCGAGAATGCAGATGGGCGCTCACGATAAGTCAAATCAGGTTGAAGATCAATGGCTTGGTGATTGGCGTCCTTGTAGAGATCGGGCTTATGCGGAACTTGGAACACTTCGAAGTTGTGACCGTGGAACACGTTGTGCACATCAAAAGTTCAGGTGGAAGTTCCAAGCTGGTAAGCCACTTCTCCTCGTCGCTCATTGATCTTGAAGGGGCCAATGTATCTCGGAGCGAGCTTTCCTTTGACATGGAAGCGCTGGGCTCCTTTGAGAGGGTGACCGGAGATAGACATGGTCTCCAAGTCGGAAGTTTATGTCTCTCTGACGTGAGTCCGCATAGCTCTTCTGTCTTGACTTGGCGGACTTGGGCGCTCTCGACAAGCTGGAGTTGCTCTTACGCTTCACGAAGGATATCGAGGCCCAAAGACAAGTCCTTCTCCGGTCTCCGACCAGTTGAGAGGTGTCTGGCACTTCCGCCGTATAACACTTCAAATGGTGCCATCTGAAGGCTGGCCTTATACCTGTTGTTGTAAGAGAACTCAGCGAAAGGGAGGCAATCTTCCCACTTAGCTCCATAAGCTAAGACACAGGCTCGGAGCATGTCTTCGAGTATTTGATTCACTCGCTCTGTTTGACCTCCGGTCTGTGGGTGGAAGCGATCTTTGAAGGACAACTTGGTCCCCATGGCCTCTGGAATTTCTTCCAAAACCTTAAGGTGGCTGGGTTCCTCGATCGACACAATCTCCTTGGGAACACCATGAAGGCTCACGATTCGGTTGATGTAGAGAGTTGCCGGTGGTTGCCGTCATGAGTAGTCTTAGAGGAATGAAATGGGCCACTTTGGTCAAATGATCGACTATGACCCGGATGGAGTCATGTCCCTTGTTTGACCTAGGTAGTCGATGATGAAATCCATTCGATTTTTCCCATTTCCACTCGGGAACCTTGAGTGGTTGGAGTAATCCGGCAGGTCGCCGATGTTCAGCTTTGACTCTCGGCATCGTCACATTTTGCAACATAGGTGGCAATCTCCTTTTCATCTCGTGCCACCAAAATCATTCCTTGGTCTTGATACATCTTGGTGCCTCCGGGGTGGATGGAATATGGGCTGTCATGAGCTTCTTGCAAGATCAGGTTCTTGAGCTCAACCTTGTTGGGCACGCAGATCACGATTCCCAAACCACACAATTCCTTCCTCATCCTCTGAGAATCACGAGGCTTTGCTGCCTTGATCTTCCTCTTGATGCCTTCAATACTCTCATGCCCTTCCGAGCTTTCTTGATATCATCCATCAAGGTAGGCTTAACCGAGGTTGGCCAAGAATCCTGGTGCAACCAGTTCCAACCCGAAGCTTTCAAGTTCTTCATACAAGGCGGGTAGCATGTGCTTTAGCATAGCATTCAAGGAGCAAGCCTTCTGCTCAGCGCATCTGCTACCACATTAGCCTTTCCAGGTGGTATTGAACACTGAGGTCATAATCCTTTATCAACTCCAGCCATCTTCTCGCCTCATGTTCAATTCCTTTGGTGAAAATATACTTCAGACTTTTGTGATCCGTGTATATCTCACGCCGCTTCCCCAAGAGGTAATGTCGCCAAGTCTTGAGGCATGAACCACTGCTGCTAGCTCAAGGTCATGAGTAGCGTAGTTCTCTTCGTGAGGTCGTAGTTGCCTTGAAAGGTAGGCCACGACTCTGCCTTCTTGCATCAGAACACCTCCCAGTCCGATTCTTGACGCATCACAATATATCACAAACTCCTTGTATATATCTGGTGTGGCCAGAACTGGAGCGGTGGTTAGCCTCTTCTTCAGCTCCTAGAAGCTTTCTTCGCACTTCGGTGTCCATTCAAACTTCTTGTCCTTCTTCAAGAGCTGAGTCATGGGTGGGCAATGCTCGAGAACCCTTCAACGAACTTGTGGTAATATCCCATGAGTCGAGGAAGCTTCGACTTCCTTCACATTGCTCGGGGATTGCCATTCGATCACGGCTTCAATCTTAGCAGGTCGGTGACAATCCCTCTTGATTAAAACATGACCCAGAAATCAACTTCACGCAGCGAATTCACACTTGCTGAACTTGGCATACAGTTGGTGCTCTCGAAGCTTGTCTCGACCATCCTCAAGTGTTGCTTGTGCTCTTCTTCCGACTTCGAGAAGACAAGAATGTCATCAATGAAGACGACGACGAACTTGTCCAAATATTCCATGAAGACCTTATTCATGAGATACATGAAGTAAGTGGGGCATTGGTCGACCCAAAGGACATGACCGTGCATTCATCTGAGCCATATCTGATTCTGAATGCCGTCTTGAATATCTTGGGTCGATCTTGATTGGTAGTACCCAGATCTGAGGTCGATCTTGGAGAACACCTTGGCCCCATTGAGTTGATCAAACAGATCTTCAATCTTGGGAAGTGGGTACTTGTTCTTGATTGTAACCTCGTTGAGGGAGCGGTAGTCAATGCATAAGCGGATGGTACCGTCCTTCTTTGCCACAAACCAGACCAGGTGATCCCCAAGGGAGGCACTAGGGCGGATAAATCCCTTCCTCGGCTGCTCTTCCAGCTGCTTCTTCAATTCTGCTAACTCCTCCGATCCCATTCTATAAGGCTTCTTATAGATGGGTCCTGCTCCGGGTATGAGCTCGATGATGAACTCAATATCTCGGTCAGGAGGCATTCCTGGTAATTCATCAGGAAAAACATCGGGATATTCGCATACTACCAGCACTTGTCCCAATCCAACTTCGGTCAGACAGTTGACTTGGTTGGCTTGAGCAGAGGAGGGGTTGGAGGCAAACTTAACTTCGACTCCTCGGCCATTGGTCATGGTGACAGTCCGGTTGGCGCAATCAATCAAGCCTTGGTGCTTGTTGAGCCAATTAATTCCCAAGATCACATCCAAGCCTTGTGATTTTAGGATGATAAGGTTTGCTAGGAAGTCTACCCCGTTAATGGTAATCCCGACTCCTTTACATCCTATCTTGGCTCTCATCTACGCTACGGGGTTTGTACCACCATAGGGTTATTCAGGGGTGTAGGGGTCATGCCACTTTTTATGCAAAACTTTGGGTGACAAAAGAATCGTGGCTCGAGAATCAAACAAAAGCGATTCTTGGTGCTGAATTGACAAGGAACACACCCAGCACGACGTCCGGGTCTTCCTGGGCTTCTTCTGCGGTGACATGATTCACGCGAACCCTGCCATTGTTGGGAAAGTTGCGGGGAGCTTGGTTCCTTGGTGGCATTCCACGGCCTTGTCTGGGTTCTGCGCATTGGGGCGGCAGGCGTCGGGCTTCTTGTTGGGGCAATTCTTGGAGTAGTGTCTGGCTGTCCACATCGAAGCAAGTGACTTGGTTGGGGATGGCGCCCTTGCCGACATTGTTATTGGGGTTGTTGTAAGCTGGCACAGGGGTTGGCATCTTCTGAGGTGGATAGTTAGTGCAGGTGCAGGAGCTCTTGGTTCTTGATAGGTTGGCTTGACGGGGCTGGCTGCCCGCAGACGAGGCTTCAGTTCTTGGAGCTACCCTTGCTGATCATCTTGCGCTTCGAGTGTCATCAAGGCACGTCGCTTGTCCTTAAGCATGAGTGCCTTGTTCACCGGATCAGGAAAGGTTGGGCAGTCACACACAACAAGCGATCTTCGCAGAGTGCAGTTAAGGACTTCCATGAAGCGCTCCCATTTGGCAGCATCGGTCTTGACATCCTCAAGGGCATACCTTGAGAGAACAACGAACTTCTGCATGTACTCCTTGGCGGTGCTACTACCTTGCTTAAGGGCTCGGAACTCACGCTTCTTGATGGCCATGATTCAGAGGAATGTGGGCCTTGCAGAATTCTGTCTTGAAGGTGTCCCAAGTGATGTCTTGCTCAACATGCATAGCCTTGAATCCATCCCACCAAGCTCTGGCAGTCCCAGAGACGATGGGCGGCATCGCCACTTTATCACGGTCCTCGGTGCATCCGACTAGTGCAGCAGATCCTCAATGGTGCGGACCCGATCGTCGCATCCGGGGTTCAGCGATCTCGATGAAAGTGGGTGGTGCATGCTTCTTGAACTCCACCGGTGTGGAGCGTCCATGGCCGTGCCCGCCATTTGGCGGTTGACAACTGAGCAATCATCTAGAGGGCTCTGGTGTTGGCTTGGCGCTCCTCTTGAAAGGCTTGGAGAAGCTGAGCCATGTCCATGCTTGGAGGAGGTGGTGGTGGTGGAGTCGTCCTTGGGCTTGGTCTGGCTGGCTCGGCCTCAGTGAGAACCTCCGGCTTCTTCGGCTGGGTAGAGGTACCGAGACGTGTTACAACAGGCATCATGTTGGGCGGTCAAGGTCTCATGATTGGGAACAACAATGAGGAAAGCAGTATAGATGGAATGCCTAGTAAGGGGTGGTGTGACACAAATTAAGTTAAACAAAGGCGGAAGGGCCAAACTCATGCATTAAAACCAAATGGGGAATGTAGTGGTTTACAAGTTCCCGAAGGAAAGTGCGACTTCATCAAAGCAAGTTGAAAGCAAGCGCAACATAACATGGTTTCATAAGAACCATTACAAGGACTCGACTTAGCAAAAGGGGTACACGACCTATCCTACCATAGGCTCGACCTAGCCTATCCTAGTCTGAACGGAGTCTAAGTGGTGGAATGCTCGGTCGGGTATTACGGCTCCTCTGGGTCTTCCTCCTCATCTTCATCTGTCTTGGTCTCTTCATCGCTTGAGGAAGTGGGGAGTGAAGGAGCTGAACACGGCGCTGCTTTCTTTGGTGGCGTCGTGAAGAGGTTCTGATACTCCTTTGCCGTCATCGGCATGGCTGAGGTGATCCCTCGGCATGTGCGACCTGTGGGGTCGTCGCCTCGATGAGCTCTGCGGGCTGTCAGGGGTGCTCCATCCTTCTTGATCCTTTCGCCTTCATCGAACTATGCGGAGGAGCTCCTTGGTCTCATGGAGTTCCTTCGAAGCTCCGTCGACTCGAGGCGGTGTTGTGCGGGGTAGCCGGCACACAAGCTGAAATAGGTGCAGGCGGAGAAAGTCCCTCGTCCAAGGGTGGTGCTGGTGCGCTGCTCTCGTCATCACCTTCCTTACGATAAGGCAGGTAACGAGTGGCTGGCTCTCTCGCCATCTCTGGCAGGAGATCCCGGAGGCGAGTCAGCTCCTTGAGGGCAGCAGTCTCCACGGCGAGAAGCAGTGTCGCCATCTGGGGTCCCTCAAAGAACCAGCTCGTCAGGCGTCATTAGCCCTCACGACTACCTCCACGTGATACTCCTTCTTGGTCTTTGTCGACCCGGTGCTCGTGGTAGGAGAAGGTGGGGACTCGAGTGGCTGGCACTTCTGAGGCTATCCTCAAGAAGCACGGGAAACCCAGTGGTCAGGAAGTCCTCGCGTATGGCGGCCATCTACAAAAGTGGAAGGGGAAGGGTCAATAAAGGAATGTGACCTATGTTTGGGATACTAACATAAACATAGGTATATGGGTAACCTGGTGGATAGTCTCACTCTAACTAACGTCCATGCTAACTAAGGCTTCCTACAGTCAGGATGGCTCTGGTACCAGCTCTGTGGGGACCCGACTGCAAGTCGTGATCACCGAATGCTGCGTGTCAGTGATCCCGAGATCAATGCTCACTTGAACACCACGAAGCTGAATAACAAGAGTCTTACATTCATACATACCGTCTTACACAAATAGTGACCAACATGGTCAAGTCTTACATCGATAAAGCCTTAAGGGCTGAACATCAAATGAAACATAGCGGTGGAAATAAATCGTTGATAAGTAGAACCCATGCCATCCGCCTTAACCCTACGGGCATTACATTTGGGAAGCGTCCTAGTTCGCATGATCGTCTCCAAAGAACTCTTCTTCAAACTCCGGTTCTTCCATGCCCGGTCAATTAAATAACCGGTGGCAAGCCAATGAGTACTTTGAATGTACTACTTAAGCAACCCATGTTTTGGTTTAAGGTACAACAATGTATGACATAGGTAATTTTTGCATAAAGCTAGTTTTGAGTGCAATGACATGTTCACCATCCTATAACGCATGCATCAAGAGAATTCAAGTAACCATGAGATCTGGTCACAGATATCAACATAAATAGAGTGGGCACCAACCCATTCATCATAAGCAGTGGGCATCAACCCATCTCGGTCGTGTCAAGTCTTTTGACTTGACCCAAGTCATTCCATCATCACACACTAGGTTGAAAACCACGGACATAGTTTAAGCGACCGCCTAACCGTCCTTGTTGTGGACACGGCTATTGAATAGTTTTACACTCTGTAGAGGTTGCACACTTTACCCACTAGATCCGGGAACTTCCGTGTCATCCACGACCAGCGGTACCTCAAGTACCGGGGTAAGCACCGATCACTACCTTTCCCTAGCGACACTAACATGGAGTCCACTCGATTAGCGATAACCCCGTGCCCAACATTTCACATAGCATTTTCGTGGAGCCTTGCTCCCATATTCATCACATACCAGCAGCACGGGGTACCAGCGGTGTGTCCGGTGCCCCATAAAGATGGTCATGGCCGCCCTACAGCACGACCCGTCCCAAGAGAGAGCACCAACTCTCCCCGTCACTAATGTCGGGCTCCAAGCTAGTATCGGTCTAGGTACTCAACAATGCCCTTTCCCATATAAGGGTAGAGTGGTCGCGCATGTAGGGTTGGGACAGTCATCAAATCTTAAATCTAATCCGTTTTGAAAACAACACACACTTGCCTCGGTACACCACTTCATCAAGTGGTTACCTTACTCATCATCTCCCTCGGGCATAAATGGCACCCGATGGGGTTTTGAAAGTTGTTTTGAAAATATTTTGCCTCCATCACCATGCATATCCCGTCCCTTTTGCATAGCACTACTTAGCATCCTATCTACTCCCACGGCATAACCCTCATAAGAAGGTAGGGCCATGCACAATGCAAGTATCAACGAGGAAATAATCGTGGCAACCAACCCGTGGTTCACCATCTCATCATGATTCCGATGCATCAATAATAAAGAGCTAAAATGACATGCATATAAAGGGGTATCATAGTCATGGTCAAAGGGCTGCTTGCCTTGGTTGGCTTGATCTTCAAAGTCTTCAGGCCCTGCTCCTCCTTCTTCCTCAGCTACCTCGCCAAATACGGGATCTAACGTCGCAAGAAAACAACGGGAAAATAAGACAATAATAAAAACAGAAAAGTCAAAGTGCTCACAAAAATGTCAACTTATTTTTGTAAAAATACTAGGAGGAAGGCTAGGAAGGGGACAACTTTTGGTTTTGGTTCTGGTGCAGCAAAATAGGAGTTATGGATTTTCAAAGGCTTATTTAAATGCTAAAAACCACATTTAAATATTTACAGAGAAGAAAAGGTGGTTGGATTTGAGTGAAAGTTGCACCATTAAATAGGTTGCAATATTCTAGGAATTTAGAAATTGGAATCAATGCATTTGGATTAATATTCTGTCCTGTGGAATTTTTGGAAATAAGACAGAAAAGGAAAAAGAAAAATGGCGCTGTGCCACTGGGCCAGAGAGGCCACAGCAGCAGCAGGCCCAGGGAAGAACCAGCCCACGCGGCCGCCACGTCGAAGGCGTAAAGGATGAATACGCCTTCAGCCGTCGGCGGATCGCTGCCTGACGCTGTATACGTTTTAAACTTGACGGTGGATCCCACCCGTCGAGGCGTGAACTGTTGGCGGCCCCACGGCGGCCGTCGTCTACCTCCGGCCAGAGGCGACGGCGAGCTCGCCGGCGGCGATACAGGGCACGGGAAAGGATGCGAAGGCTACCGTTGGACTCAGGGGCGAGTCGCGGTTCTGGTGGTGGTGGAGGCGGTCGCCGGAGTGGCTGCTTCGCCGGCGCGAGGTCCCATGGCGGGCGCTTGAGCGTCGGTGGCTCCGGCGATTCGGCTGCAAAACAAGGGAAAAGAGGGGAAAGAATCGGTGGCGCCTCATGATTCGGATCGAGGAGAGCTGGGCGGAGAAGGCTGTACTGCATGCGGACGCCGACGAGCCAGGCGGCGGAGCTCGAGCTCGATCTCGAGCTCGGGTGGTTCTGAGAGGAAGGAGTGGTGCGGGAGGCCAATTGGGTGTGTGGAGGAGCGGCAGGAGGAAGAGAGGCTCGGGGTGCCTTATATAGGCTGGCGCGGTTCACCGTAGGCTGGCCTCTGGCGCCCATGGGATCGGCTCTGGAGGCCGTTGGAGAGGGTTGGAGCTGTCCACGGTGTTCGTGGGGATGGATTAGGCGCCAGGAGAAGGAGAGAGAGCGGGGAGGTTACGGCGCTCGCGTGTGAGGCCGACCATTCGCCGGCCGGCGGCGTCGAACCACGCGCTGCAGGAGGAGAGAGAGAGAGAGACAATGGGGACTGCAGTGGCGTGTCATGACGTCGAGACACATCGGCCGGGCGCGAGGGGAGGCACGAGGTGGTCGGGAGGCGGTGTCAGCGGTCGGCGCTCTGGCGAGCGCTCAGAGCGCGACTTTGGCCGGCATCCGCGGTTTTTCCGCGTCGCGCGCGCGTCCACTTCTGTCTGGGAGCTACAGTGAGAGGGGGCAGAACCAGGAAAGGGCCTTGGATGCGCTGGGGTGCAGAGGGGAGAGAGAGAGAAGCTGTGAGGGAGAGGAAACTGTTGTCCAGAGAGGACAAACGTGATTCCCCCCTCCTTCCACGTTGCTTCCTCGGGTAGAAAAGTATCTAAGTGACAGAGGGGAGTGAGGAGGGGTTGTGGTAAAAAGATGAACTCAAGGAGATTAGTGAAAGTGGCAAAAATAGGCATTTTAATATTTTGCTAGAAGGTGTTTGATGAAGTTTTGGATAAGCTAATGACTTCCACTGGCCTTGGTACTCCATGGGGTGAAATGCCACATATATTTAGGGCCTTCCACCTATTTTGAGCTTATTTGGACAAAGTTGCCAATGCAACTCTTGCAAACCCTAGAAATGGGCAGAAATGGATTTGGGTAGATCCAGTGGAGTAGATCATTTCTCCTTGATGTACCACTTGGTGTGGTAGCCTTATTTGGTCACATGATCAGGCTCACCAAAGTTGGGGTCTTGGAGAAAAAGTTGGTAGTGCAAAGTAGTTCAAACTTGATTCTGGTCAGAGAGGGTTTTGAGGCACTTTGACCAAGATTTCCTCTTCTCCAATCTGTGCCATTTGGTCCAGACGCATCATTAGACCAATGAAGCATGTTCACCAAGTTTGAGCACATTTGGACATATTTGGCAATGTAAAGTTGCTCAAACTCCAGAATGGACAGAAATGGTTTTGAAGGGTTTTGATGATGTTATCTTGTTCTCCAAGTCATGAGACTTAGCAAGATCATCTAATATGTCATATGTGACATGATAGAATTTTCCTGGAATTTTTGGAGAATATTTCCTTTGTAAATATTTCAAAAGCTTGAAATATCCAGAAAGGGTTTTAGAGGGATTTGACCAATATTTTGAACATGACTAGGTGTTGAAACTCTTATATATGGACAATATATGTCCTATGAGTTTCCCTAAATTTTGTCAAATATTTTTGAAATAGTAAAGTAATTTTTTCCTATTAATGACCATTTCTGGCCTTAAGAAAAAGCCTTTAAATAAAATAGCAAAACAACTTTTAAAATTATATTTTTGTGGTTTCTGGGTACCCTATATCTAATAGGAGTCAAATATATTTTTGGAAAGATTTTTACTGCCCTTAATCAAGTACTTGCAGTGCAAACCTCAATTCAGGGGTATTTGGGAAACTAAATCCAGAAAATACTTTTTGGCCAAATTATTTTTGTAAGAAAATTCTTTATTGCACTATGCACATGGCATGGTCATTGGTCAGGAGCTTGGGGTAAGGAGATGAAATATAGAGGGTAGAGTACTTGACTTCAAGAAGCACTTGAAAGAAACACAGAGAGAAAACCAACTCCAAATAAAAGCCAAATAATGCAAAAGTTTTTGTTGGTCCAAATTTTCATGCTTTATTAATGAAAATGAAATGTTACAAAATGCAGGGTGTGACAGTATGTGTTTTGCAAACTTCTGTGTCTCCATCCTTGACCTTTTCATGAATGGAGTTGAAGCGTCTCTTGATGTGTTTGGTTCTCTTGTGAAACCTGGATTCCTTCGCCAATGAAATTGTTCTTTGCTTGGAACTGCACCAACTGACAGCTCCACCCTTAAATATAAATACGTATCCAGTTTGTGACTTAGAGTCATCCGGATAAGTGTCTAAGCTAGTATCGACATAACCATTTACGACGAGCTCTTCGTCACCTCCATAAACAAGAAACATATCCTTGGTCATTTTCAGGTACTTCAGGATGTTCTTGACCGCTGTCCAATGATCCACTCCTGGATTACTTTGGTACCTCCCCGCCAAACTTATGGAAAGGCACACATCAGGTCTGGTACACAAAATAGCATACATGATAGAACCTATGGCTGAGGCATAGGGAATGACTTTCATTTTCTCTCTATCTTCTGCAGTGCTCGGGCTTTGATTCTGACTCACCTTGTAACACAGGCAAGAACCCTTTCTTTGACTGATCCATGTTGAACTTCTTCAAAACTTTGTCAAGGTATGTGCTTTGTGAAAGTCCTATCAAGCTTCTCGATCTATCCCTATAGATCTTGATGCCCAATATATAAGCAGCTTCACCTAGGTCATTCGTTGAAAAATTCTTATTCGAGTATACTTTTATGCTATCCAGAAATTCTATATCATTTCCAATGAACAATATGTCATCCACATATAATATTAGAAATGCTATAGAGTTGCCACTTACTTTCTTGTAAATACAAGCTTCACCATAAGTCTGTATAAAACCATATGCTTGATCACCTCATCAAAGCATATATTCCAACTCCGAGATGCTTGCACTAGCCCATATATGGATCGCTGGAGCGTGCACACTTTATTAGCACCTTTAGGATCGACAAAACCTTCTGGTTGCATCATATACAACTCTTCTTTAAGAAATCCATTAAGGAATGCAGTTTTGACGTCCATTTGCCAGATTTCATAATTATAAAATGTGGCAATTACTAACATGATTTGCTCTGACTTAAGCATCGCTACGGGTGAGAAAGTCTCCTTGTAGTCAACCCCTTGAACTTGTCGAAAACCTTTCGCAACAAGTCGAGCCTTGTAGATAGTGGCATTACCATCAGCGTCTGTCTTCTTCTTGAAGATTCATTTATTCTCAATGGCTTTCCAATCATTGGGCAAGTCCACCAAAGTCCACATTTTATTCTCATACATGGATCCTATGTCACACCCTGCATTTTGTAACATGTCATTTGCATTAATAAAGCATGAAAAATTTGGACCAACAAAAACTTTTGCATTATTTGGCTTTTATTTGGAGTTGGTTTTCTCTCTGTGATTTTCAAGTGCTCTTTAAAGTCAACACAACTCCACCTTATATACTTCATCTCCTTGCCCCAAACTTCTGCCCAATGATCATGCCATGTGTATAGTACAATGTAGTATTTTCCTACAAAACTAATTTGGCCAAATAGTATTTTCAAAAATTAGTTTTCCAAAACCCCTAAATTGAGGTTTGCACTACAAGTACTTGATTTGGGGTATGGAAAATATTTCAAAGAGTATATTTGAAACTTATTAGATATAGGACTCCCATAAATCATGAAAATATAATTTTAAAAGTAATTTTCCTATTTTATTTAAAGGCTTTTTCCTTAGGCCAGAAAAGGTCTTTAATAGGTTAAAATTATTTGTAATCCTTTAAAAATATTTGTGAAAATTCAAGGAAACTCAGTGGACATATATTGTCCATATATAAGAGTTTGAACACATGATCATGTTCAAAATATTGGTCAAACCCCTCCAAAACCATTTTTGGATATTTCAAGCTTTTGAAATATTTACAAAGGAAATATTCTCTAAAAATTCCAAGAAAATTCTAGCATGTCACATGACATATTTGATGATGTTGCCAAGCCTCATGTCTTGGAGAACAAGATAACATCACCAAATCCCCCCCAAACCCTCTCTCACCAGAATCAAATTTGAACAACTTTGTACTACCGACTTTCTCTCCTTGACCCCAACTTTTGTGAGCACGTTCACATGACCAAATGAGGCCACTACACCAAGTGGTGCATCAAGGAGAAGTGATTTTCTCAACTAGATCTACACAAGTTCATTTTTGCTAATTTCTAGGGTTCGCCAAAGTTTCATTAGCAAACTCTTCCAAATGAGCTCATCTTCCTTCTACCCTGTCATTTTGTCATGACAAACACCCTTGCCAAGTGGCACAAGAAGGAACTTAGTGCAAGTACCCCAAAATCATATCAAACACCTTCTGCATGTTAACTAAAAAACCCTGTTTGGGCCTCTTCCACTAATCTCCATGTGCTCTACTTTTGACCACAACCCCTCCTAGTCCCCCTCTAGCACATGGATGTTTTTCTGCCTGAGGAAGCAATGATGAAGGGGGGGAGAACCCCATTTTTCTTCTCTGGACAGTGGATTTCTCCCTCTCTCTCAGCCTCCTTCTCTCCCCTCAGCTTTCCAGAGCATCCAAGGCTCTCCCCAGCTTTTTCCCACGCCCCCTACAGCTGCCAGACACAAGTGGACCCGTGTGGGCGCAGGGAAAACCATGGATGCCGGCCAAAGTCGCGCTCTGGGCGCTGGCGAGGCACCCGACCGTTGCGCGCGTCCCGACCACCTCGAGCCTCCCCCGCGCGCCAGTCAATGCCCATCGATGTCCGCTCCACGCCAGCAGGCCGCCCACTTGCTCTCGCGCCCTCCTCTCTCTCCTGCAGCTCACGCCAGAGCGCCGCCCCGCACGGCCAATGCTCGTGCCGCTAATGTGGCTCGCCCGCAGCTCGTGCCGCTCCTCCTCTCTCTCCCTGGAACCCTAGAGCACTACCACGAATACCCCCGAGCCCTCCAATCCCTCTCTAACGGCCACCCAAACCAATCCCGCGGGCGCCGTAGGCCGCCCCTATGGTGGACCTCGGCCAGCCTATATAAGGCGACCCTGAGCTCCTCTCTCGCTTCCTGTCGCTCTCCCACACTGCCAATCTACCTTCCGATCCACCCATTCGACCCCAGAAAAGCCTGAGCTCGAGATCGAGCTCGAGCTCCGCCGCCTCGGCTCGTCGGCGTCCACGCAGCACAGGCCTCCTCCGCCCCCGTTCTCTCTCGATCTGGAACCGCACGGCATCACTGACCCTTTCCCCTCTCTTCGCCGCTCTTTTTGCAGCCGGAAACATCTGGAACCACCGAGGCCCGAAGCACCTCCGCCGCATGACCTCGTTGCCGGCAAACCAGGCTGTTCCGGCGACCACCTCCACCACCCATCGAACGGCGACGTTCCCCTGATTCGAAAGGTGCCACCAGCTCGACCTGCTATGCCTTGTAGCGTCGCTGGTGAGCTCGCCGTCCTCTCTGCCGCGAGGCTAGAGATGACAGGTGGAGCCAACCTGTCATCCTCTCCTCTCCCTCGCCCCCGCTCTCACTATCTGACGCTGGGCCTTGCCCGTCAGGTTTGAAATCTGGCGCGCGCGCGCCGCTCGTCTCGCTTGGGCGGAATTGCATCGTGTGTGCATCATGGCTGTTACAGCCCACTTGTACTGTGGCCTTTTCCTTTTCTTTTTTCATCACATTTCCAAAAAATTACAGGAAGAAATATTTATCCAAATGCAATAATTCCAACTCCTAAAATCTTAGAATAATCCCACCTATTTATTGATGTAACTTTCATACACATCCATTACACTTTTCTGCACTGTTCAAATTTAAATTCAAATTTCAACAATAAAATCTCTGTTTGAAAACCCATTGCTCTATCCCTGTAGCTCCAAATCCAAAACTAAGAATTTTCCCCTTCTTAGTTTTCCTCCTAGTATTTTATGAAAATAAGTTGACATTTTTCTGAGCACTTTGACTTTTCTGTTTTTATTATTGTCTTATTTTTCCGTTGTTTTCTTGCGACTATTAGATCCCGTATTTGACGAAGTTGCTGAAGAAGAAGAAGGAGAAGGATTTGAAGACCTCGAAGAAAAAGCCAATCAAGGCAAGCAGCCCTTTGACCATGACACCCCTCTTGTTCATCGGTACCCTTTTTCCGATTGCATGATGATGAAAGATGACGGTGGTAGACTTGTTGTGAACCACCACATGATGCATACCCTTACTCATGACTTTACCTTGTTCATGATTGCATTGTCAAGAGACTAGTTGATGCATAATGATGCATATCTACCATGAACTCTTCATGGATACATTCTTTCAAAAAATCCCATTGGGTGCCCCTAATGCTCTTGGGAGATGTTGAACTAAGGTCATCACTTGACGAAGAGGTGGTGTACCGAAGAGAGATTTTGGTGTGTGTAAAATGATGGATTAGATTTATGTGTGATTACCGTCCCAACCAAACATGCGCAACCACTCTACCCCTTTATGGGATGGGGCATTGTTGATTACTTAGACTGATACTAGCATGGTGCCCACATACTAGTGATGGGGGTGACTTGAGGTCACTCTTAGGACGAGGTCGTGCTTGAATAGGCGTCCATGACTGTTGTCACAGGGCACCAGACACACCGTTCGTCCCTTTGTGTATGTGTGATATTGTGAAAAGGGCTGAGTCCCACGATATTTTGCTTATACACGAGGGCCGTGTATCAACGAGTGGACCCTACGTTAGTGTCGTCTAGGGAAAGGTAATGATCGGGTGCTTCCCCCGAGTACTTGAGGTATTGCGGGATCATGTATGATAGGAAAGCTTGCTAGATTTTGTAGGTAAAGTGCGCAACCTCTGCAGAGTGTCAAACTATTCGAATAGTCGTCTCCACGGTCATGGACAGTTGGGAGGTGCTACTTAAACTATGTCCAGAAATTTTACAATCCCGATGCATGTGTGTGTGTGGAAGAGAACTATTTGTGTCAAGGTGGTGATTCGACATGTTGAATGAAATGGCATTGAACCAAACTCTATTATGTTGATATCTATAACCTGTTCTCAAGGTTACCCATGTTCATTGATGCATATCTCCCAAGTTGATAGGACATCTCAACTAGAAGCTAGGTTGCTTACTTGTTGTACAATTGCATTGTTACTTTGAACCAAATCATGGGTTTCTTGCGAGTACATTCAAAGTACTCATTGGCTTGCCACTGGTTATTTAATTGACCAGGCTTGGAAGAGCAGGAGTTCGAGGAAGAGTTCTTTGGTGACGAACACGCGAACTAGGACGCTTCCCAGTCAGAATGCCTGTAGGGTTAAGGCAGATGGCATGGGTTCTACTTATCAACGAAGATTTCCTCTGCTTAAGTTTATTTGGTATTCAGCCCTTGTGGCTTTATCTATGTAAGAATTGACCATAATGGTCATAATTTGTGTAAGACGGGATGTACGGATGTAAGACTTGTTATTCAGCTTCTATGTGTTTAGTGAGCATTGATCTTTGGGATCACTATACACGTGCATTCGGTGATCACGACTTATGAGTCGGGGTCCCCACATCCTATGTCAGATTTCATGGCCTCAAACCATTTATTGGAATATGGGCTCATCATAGCTTCTTCATAGTTTGTAGGTGGGCCATGGTCTAATAACATAACTGCCAGGACAGGATTGCCGTACCACTCTGGTGCAGAACATGCTCTGCACGACCTAAGATGTCCAGTAGTAACTTGATCTTAAGTTTCATGATCATCATCATTAGCTTCCTCTCTATTTTGTGTAGGCATCACGGGAACAGTTTTCTCTGATGTGCTACTTTCCAATTCGAGAGAAGGTACAATTACCTCATCAAGTGATACTATCCTCCCACCCACTTCTTTTGTGAGAAACTCCTTCTCTAGAAAGGATCCATTCCTGGCAACAAAGATCTTGCCTTCAGATCCGTGGTAGAAGGTGTACCCAATTGTTTGCTTAGCGTATCCTATGAGGATGCACTTCTCCGATTTGGGTTCAAGCTTATCCGGCTCAAGCCTATGGACATAAGTGTCGCAACTCCAAACTTTAAGAAACTACAACTTAGGTTTCTTGCCAAACCATAGTTCATCCGGTGTTGTCTCAACGGATTTGGACGGTGCCCTATTTAACGTGAATGCGGCTGTCCTAATGCATAACCCCAAAACAATAGTGGTAAATCAGTAAGAGACATCATAGGACGCACCATATCCAATAAAGTACAGTTATGACTTTCGGACACACCATTAGGATGTGGTGTTCCAGGTGGCGTGAGTTGTGAAACAATTGCACATTATTTTAAATGAAGGCCAAACTCGTAACTCAAATATTTGCCTCCATGATCAGATCATATAAACTTTATTTTCTTGTCATGATGGTTCACCACTTTACTCTAAAATTCTTTGAACTTTTCAAATGTTTTAGACTTGTGTTTCATTAAGTAGATATACCTATACCTACTCAAATCATCTTTGAAGGTCAGAAAATAACGATACCCGCCGTGTGCCTCAACACTAAACGGAGCCCATACATTGGTATGTATTATTTCCGATAAGTCATTAGCTCACTCCATTTTACGGAGAAGCGGAGTTTTAGTCATCTTGCCCATGAGGCATGGTTATAAGTATCAAGCGATTCATAATCAAGTGATTCCAAAAGTCCATCCGCATGGAGTTTCTTCATGCGCTTTACACTAATATGACCTAAACGGCAGTGCCACAAGTATGTTGCACTATCATTATCAACTTTGGATCTTTTGGCATCAATATTATGAATATGTGTATCACTTCGATCGAGATTCAACAATAATATACCATTTATCAATGGTGCATGACGATAAAAGATATTGCTCATATAAATTGAACAACCATTATTGTCCGATTTAAATGAATAACCGTCTCGCAATAAACAAGATCCAGATATAATGTTCATGCTCAACGCGGGCCAAATAACAATTACTGAGGTCTAACACTAATCCCAAATGTAGATGTAAAGGTAGCGTGCCGACGGCGATCACATCGACCTTGGAACCATTCCCGACGCGCATCGTCACCTTGTCCTTAGCCAATCTTCATTTTTTTTCGCAGCTCCTGTTTCAAGTTACGAATACGAACAACCGAACCAGTATCAAATACCTAGGCGCTACTACGAGCATTAGTAAGGTACACATCAATAACATGTATGTCAAATATACCTTTGTTCACTTTGCCATCCTTCTTATCCGCCAAGTATTTGGGGCAGTTGCTCTTCCAGTGACCATTCCCTTCACGGTAGAAGCACCCAGTTTCAGGCTTCGATCCAGCTTTGGGCTTCTTCTTGGGAGTGACAACTTGCTTGCCCTACTTCTTGAAGTTCAATTTCTTTCCCTTGCCCTTTTGAAACTAGTGGTCTTGTTAACCATCAACACTTGATGCTCCTTCTTGATTTCTACCTCCGCGGCCTTAAGCATTGCGAAGAGCTCAGGAATCATTTTATTCATCGCTTGCATATTATAGTTCATCACGAAGCCTTTGTAGCTTGGTGGCAGTGACTGAAGAACTCTGTCAATAACACTATCAACTAGAAGATCAACTCCCAACTAAGTCAAGTGGTTATGATACCCAGACATTTTGAGTATGTGTTCACTAACATAACCGTTCTCCTCCATCTTGCAACTATAGAACTTGTTGGAGACTTCATATCTCTCAACTCGGGCATTTTCTTAAAATATTAAATTCAACTCTTGGAACATCTCATATGATCCATGACGTCCAAAACGTCTTTGAAGTCCAAGTTCTAAGCCGTAAAGCATGGCACACTAAACTATTGAGTAGTCATCAGACCGCGTTTGCCTGATGTTCACAGTGTCTAGATTAGTGGGAGCGGGCTTGTCACCTAGCATTGCAACAAGGACATAATTCTTCTGTGCAGCAATGAGGATAATCCTCAAGTTATGGACCCAGTCTGTGTAGTTTCTACCATCATCTTTCAACTTAGCTTTCTCTACGAACACATTAAAATTCATGGGAATGGTAGCTTGGGCCATTGATCTACAACATAGATATGTAATACTATTAGACTAAGTTCATGATAAATTAAGTTCAATTAATAAACTCCTACTTAAATATACATCCCTCATGTTATCTAAGTGATACATGATCCAAATCAACTAACCCATGTCAGATCATCACGTATGATGGGGTAGTCATCAATGGTGAACATCTCTATGTTGATCATATCTACTATATGACTCATGTTCGACCTTTTAGTCTCCAATGTTCCAAGACCATGTTTGTACATGCTAGGCTCATCAAGTTTAACTCAAGTATTCTACATGTGCAAGATTCTCTTACATCCATTGTATTTGAACGTAGAGTCTATCACAGCCGATCATCACGAGGTGCTTTGAAACGGTGCATACCTGGGGAGAACACTTTTTTCTTGTAATTTTGTGAAGGGATCATCTCATAATGCTACTGCCATTCTAAGCAAAATAAGATGCATAAAGGATAAACATCACATGCACACAAAATATGTGACAACATATGGCCATCATCATCTAATGCTTTTGATCTCCATCTCCAAAGCATCGTCATGATCTCCATCGTCACTGGCTCGACACCTTGATCTCCATCATGGCGCTTGTATTTCATACAATAATTAAGAGACAACCCTAAGGCTCCTGCCGGTTGTCGATATTACAAAACATGATCATATCATACAAAAATTCATATCACATCACGTCTTGACCATATCACATCACAACATGTCCTCTACTTTGTTGTTGGAAGTTTTACGTCGCTACTATGAGTTTCTAGCAAGAACCGCTCTTAACTACGAAAAACCACAATGGTGATTTATCAAGTTTACTGTTTTAACCTTCTTCAAGGACTAGTCGTAGTCAAACTCAATTCATGTAAAGTAGGAGAAACAGACAACAGCCAGCCACCTTTATGCAAAACAAGTTACATGTCATTCGGTGGAACCGGTCTCATGTGCATGGACATGTAAGCTTAGTCTAGGCCACTTCATCCAACAATACTGCTGAATCAAAATAAGATGGTGGTAAGCAGTATGACTATCACCGCCCACAAGTCTTTGTGTTCTACTCATGCATATCATTTACACATAGACCTGGCTCGGATGCCACTTTGGGAAACATTGCATAGAAAACAAAAAAAAAATTCTACGCACACGCAAGATCTATCCATGGAGATGCATATAAACAAGAGGGGAGAGTGTGTCTACATACCCTCGTAGACCGTAAGCGGAAGCATTTAGTAACGTGGTTGATGTAGTCTAATTTCTTTGCGATCCAACCAATCGAGTACCGAATGTACGACAACTCCATGTTTAGCTCGGTGACATCCTCGCCTTCTTGATCCAGCAAGACGGCAAAGTACTGGATGAGTTCCGGCAGCACGACAGCATGGTTATGGTGGTGGTGAAGCTATCTTCGCAGGGCTTCACCTAAGAGCTAGGAAAATATGACCGAGGGACAAAACTGTGGAGGGGGGGCCACACATGGCTATGAGATTGTCATCGTTATGTGTGGCGCCCCCTATCGCGCACACACACACATATATATATATATATATATATATATATATATATATATATATATATATATATATACATATATGTATATATATAGGTGGGGAGAGGGAGGAGCAACCAAGGAGGGGCCCCAAGTAGGCGGAATCCAACTTGGGTTCCTTCCCAACACGCGCCCCCACTACTAGGAAATGGCTTATACATAGAGGTTTACCAATAGCGTGTGTTCTAGACCCCACGCTACTAATAATTACTAGTTGCGTCTGTTATAAATCGTGCTACTGGTACAACGTACCAGCAGCGTGGGTTTCTGGAGGGCACGCTACTGGTAAGTTTTCCACAACACACCACCTGACCAAAAAATATTAGCAACGTTCGTAGCATAACCAACGCTACTGTTAAGAAAATAGTTGTAGAGCCTGTGCACCTAGACGCACTACTGCTATTTCTTCTATGGGTAAACTTGTACCAGTAGCGTGTTTTTTGTACAAGCGCTATAGCTAGTTTTACTTACCAGTAGATATTTTGGCTAGCACTCATAGCAGTAGTGTGCTTTGGCGCCCCGCGCTACTGCTATGGTCGCCAGCTGACGGTGTTCTGGGAACGGGGGTCCACAGACTTGCCTGCCTGCGGCCTGCGGCATGGCTCAAGGGGGGGCCCAGCACGGCCCATCTTCATCATCACAAGCTCAAGACCCTCGCGAGGGGCCAAGCCTCTTGGGGCGGACGACAAGGAGCTTCCTCAGGCACGGCCTCATCGGGCTGGCTCACGAGGAGGCAGAGAGTTCAAGGCGGGGTACCTCACGAGGTGCCCATGACGCAAGCCATGACGACCAAGGATGCAAACCTGTCATCCTCTCCTCTCCCTCGCCCCCGCTCTCACTATCTGACGCTAGGCCTTGCCCATCAGGTTTGAAATCTGGTGCGCGCGCGCCACTCGTCTCGCTTGGGCGGAATCGCATCGTGCTGTGCATGCCTTCGGCATTACAGCCCGATTGCCTTGACTGGGCCTTTTCCTTTTCTTTTTCTGTCACATTTCCAAAAAATTTACAGGAAGAAATATTTATCCAAATGCAATAATTCCAACTCCTAAAATCTTAGAATAATCCCACCTATATATTGATGTAAGTTTCATACACATCCATTACACTTTTCTGCACTATTCAAATTTAAATTCAAATTTCAACAATAAAATCTCTGTTTGAAAACCCATCACTCTATCCCTGTAGCTCCAAATCCAAAACTAAGAATTTTCCCCTTCTTAGTTTTCCTCCTAGTATTTTACGAAAATAAGTTGACATTTTTCTGAGCACTTTGACTTTTCTGTTTTTATTATTGTCTTATTTTTCCGTTGTTTTCTTGCGACTATTAGATCCCGTATTTGACGAAGTTGCTGAAGAAGAAGAAGGAGAAGGATTTGAAGACCTCGAAGAACAAGCCAATCAAGGCAAGCAGCCCATTGACCATGACACCCCTCTTGTTCATCGGTACCCTTTTTCCGATTGCATGATGATGAAATATGATGGTGGTAGACTTGTTGTGAACCACCACATGATGCATACCCTTACTCATGACTTTACCTTGTTCATGATTGCATGGTCAAGAGACTAGTTGATGCATAATGATGCATATCTACCATGAACTCTTCATGGATACATTCTATCAAAAAATCCCATTAGGTGCCCCTAATGCTCTTGGGAGATGTTGAACTAAGGTCATCACTTGACGAAGAGGTGGTGTACCGAAGAGAGATTTTGGTGTGTGTAAAATGATGGATTTGATTTATGTGTGATTACCATCCCAACCAAACATGCGCAACCACTCTACCCCTTTATGGGATGGGGCATTATTGACTACTTAGACTGATACTAGCATGGTGCCCACATACTAGTGACGGGGGTGACTTGAGGTCACACTTAGGACGAGGTCGTGCTTGAATGGGCGTCCATGACTGTTGTCACAGGGCACCAGACACACCGTTCGTCCCTTCGTGTATGTGTGATAATGTGAAAAGGGCATAGTCCCACGATCTTTTGCTTATACACGAGGGCCATGTATCAACGTGTGGACCCTATGTTAGTGTCGTCTAGGGAAAGGTAATGATCGGGTTCTTCCCCTGAGTACTTGAGGTATTGCGGGATCGCGGATGACAGGAAAGCTTGCCAGATTTTATAGGTAAAGTGCGCAACCTCTGCAGAGTGTCAAACTATTCGAATAGCCGTCTCCACGGTCATGGACAGTTGGGAGGTGCTACTTAAACTATGTCCAGAAATTTTACAATCCCGATGCATGTGTGTGTGTGGAAGAGAACTATTTGTGTCAAGGTGGTGACTCGACATGTTGAATGAAATGGCATTGAACCAAACTCTATTATGTTGATATCTGTAACCTGTTCTCAAGGTTACCCATGTTCATTGATGCATATCTCCCAAGTTGATAGGACATCTCAACTAGAAGCTAGGTTGCTTACTTGTTGTCCAATTGCATTGTTACTTTGAACCAAATCATGGGTTGCTTGCGAGTACATTCAAAGTACTCATTGGCTTGCCACTGGTTATTTAATTGACCAAGCATGGAAGAGCAGGAGTTAGAGGAAGAGTTCTTTGGTGGCGAACACGTGAACTAGGGCGCTTCGGTCGAGAATGCCTGTAGGGTTAAGGCAGATGGCATGGGTTCTACTTATCAACGAAGATTTCCTCTGCTTAAGTTTATTTGGTATTCAGCCCTTGTGGCTTTATCTATGTAAGAATTGACCATAATGGTCATAATTTGTGTAAGACGGGATGTATGGATGTAAGACTTGTTATTCAGCTTCTATGTGTTTAGTGAGCATTGATCTTTGGGATCACTATACACGTGCATTCGGTAATCACGACTTATGAGTCGGGGTCCCCACATCCTATCTCAGATTTCGTGGCCTCAAACCATTTATCGGAATATGGGCTCATCATAGCTTCTTCATAGTTTGTAGGTGGGCCATGGTCTAATAACATAACTGCCAGGACATGATTGCCATACCACTCTGGTGCAGAACATGCTCTAGACGACCTAAGATGTCCACTAGTAACTTGATCTTAAGTTTCATGATCATCATCATTAGCTTCCTCTCTAGTTTGTGTAGGCATCACGGGAACAGTTTTCTCTGATGTGCTACTTTCCAATTCGAGAGAAGGTACAATTACCTCATCAAGTGATACTTTCCTCCCACCCACTTCTTTTGTGAGAAACTCCTTCTCTAGAAGGATCCATTACTGGCAACAAAGATCTTGCGTTCAGATCCGTGGTAGAAGGTGTACCCAATTGTTTGCTTAGCGTATCCTATGAGGATGCACTTCTCCGATTTGGGTTCAAGCTTATCAGCCTCAAGCCTATTGACATAAGTGTCGCAACTCCAAACTTTAAGAAACTGCAACTTAGGTTTCTTGCCAAACCATAGTTCATCCGGTGTTGTCTCAACGGATTTGGACGGTGCCCTATTTAACGTGAATGCGGCTGTCTCTAATGCATAACCCCAAAACAAGAGTGGTAAATCAGTAAGAGACATCATAGAACGCACCATATCCAATAAAGTACAGTTATGACTTTCGGACACACCATTAGGATGTGGTGTTCCAGGTGGCGTGAGTTGTGAAACAATTGCACATTATTTTAAATGAAGGCCAAACTCGTAACTCAAATATTTGCCTCCATGATCAGATCATATAAACTTTATTTTCTTGTCATGATGGTTCACCACTTTACTCTAAAATTCTTTGAACTTTTCAAATGTTTTAGACTTGTGTTTCATTAAGTAGATATACCTATACCTACTCAAATCATCTTTGAAGGTCAGAAAATAACGATACCCGCCGTGTGCCTCAACACTAAACGGAGCCCATACATTGGTATGTATTATTTCCAGTAAGTCATTAGCTCACTCCATTTTTCTGGAGAACGGAGTTTTAGTCATCTTGCCCATGAGGCATGGTTACATAAGTATCAAGCGATTCATAATCAAGTGATTCCAAAAGTCCATCCGCATGGAGTTTCTTCATCGCTTTACACCAATATGACCTAAGCGGCGATTGCCACAAGTATGTTGCACTATCATTATCAACTTTGGATCTTTTGGCATCAATATTATGAATATGTGTATCACCATTTAAATATTCTGAGAGAAGAAAAGGTGGTTGGATTTGAGTGAAAGTTGCACCATTAAATAGGTTGCAATATTCTAGGAATTTAGAAATTGGAATCAATGCATTTGGATTAATATTACATCTGTGGAATTTTTGGAAATAAGACGAGAAAAGGAAAAAAGAAAAATGGTATTGTGCCCTTTGGGCGGAAGAGGCCACAGCAGCGGGGAAGAACCAGTGCCATACGTCGAAGTAAAGGATGAATCGCCTTAGTCGGCGGATATTTATGCAACCTGCGCGTTTAAACGGCGGGTGGATCCCACGTCGAGGTGAAACTGTTGGCGGCCCCGGCCGTCGTCTACCTCGGCGAGGCGTGGCGAGCTTCGCGGGCGTCTGAAACGGAGAAAGGATCACGAAGGCTACCGTTGGACTCGGCGAGGCGATCGCGGTTACGGTGGTGGTGGAGGCAGTCGCGGGTGGCTGCTTAGCGGCGAGTCCCATGGCGGGCGCTTGAGCGTCGGTGGCTCCGGCGATTCAGCTGCAAAACAAGGAAAAAGAGGAAAGAATCGATGGCGCCTCGCGATTCGGATCGAAGCTGGGCGGAGAAGGCTGTCAGCCTTGAGCCTTGAGCGAGGCAGTGGCTCGAGCTTCGATCTCGAGCTCGGGTGGTTCTGGAGAGGAAGGAGTGGTGCGGGAGGCCAATTGGGTGTGTGGAGGAGGCGGCAGGGAGGAAGAGAGGCTCGGGGTGCCTTATATAGGCTGGCGCAGTTCACGTGGCTGGCCTCTGAGCGCCCATGAGATCGGCTCTGGAGGCCGTTGGAAAGTTGGAGCTGTCCACGGTGTTAGGGATGGATTAGGCGCCGGGGAGAAGGAGAGAGGGGAGGTTACAGGCGCTCATGGCGTGTGAAACGACCATTATGGCCGGCGCGTCGAACGCAGCGCTGCGGGAGGAGAGAGAGGGAGACAATGGGGACTGCTGCGTGTCATGACGTCGAGACACATCGTGGCGAGGGAGCCGAGGTGGTCGGGAGGCGGTGTCAGCGGTGGCGCTGGCGGCGCTCAGGCGCGACTTTGGCCGCATCGCGGTTTTCAGCGTCGTCGCGCGTCCATACATGCAGGGCTGGTGAGAGGGCCGAGGGAAAAGGGCCTTGGATCTGTTGGGGTCGGAGGAGAGAGAGGCTGAGGAGAGAGCTGTTGTCAGAGAGGACAAACGTGATTCCCCCTCCTTCACGTTGCTTCCTCGGGTAGAAAAGTATCTAAGTGCGGAGGGAGTGAGGAGGGGTTGTGGTAAAAGATGAACTCAAGGAGATTAGTGAAAGTGGCAAAATAGGCATTTTAATATTTTGCTAGAAGGTGTTTGATGAAGTTTTGGATAAGCTAATGACTTCTTGGCCTTGGTACTCCATGGGGTGAAATGCCACATATATTTAGGGCCTTCCACCTATTTTGAGCTTATTTGGACAAAGTTGCCAATGCAACTCTTGCAAACCCTAGAAATGGGCAGAAATGGATTTGGGTAGATCCGATGGAGTAGATCATTTCTCCTTGATGTACCACTTGGTGTGGTAGCCTTATTTGGTCACATGATCAGGCTCACCAAAGTTGGGGTCTTGGAGAAAAAGTTGGTAGTGCAAAGTAGTTCAAACTTGATTACAGTCGGAGAGGTTTTGAGGCACTTTGACCAAGATTTCCTCTTCTCCAATCTGTGCCATTTGGTCAGGACGCATCATTAGACCAATGAAGCATGTTCACCAAGTTTGAGCACATTTGGACATATTTGGCAATGTAAAGTTGCTCAAACTCGAATGGACAGAAATGGTTTTGAAGGTTTTTGATGATGTTATCTTGTTCTCCAAGTCATGAGACTTAGCAAGATCATCTAATATGTCATATGTGACATGATAGAATTTTCCTGGAATTTTTGGAGAATATTTCCTTTGTAAATATTTCAAAAGCTTGAAATATCGAAAGGGTTTTAGAGGATTTGACCAATATTTTGAACATGACTAGGTGTTGAAACTCTTATATATGGACAATATATGTCCTATGAGTTTCCTAAATTTTGTCAAATATTTTTGAAATAGTAAAGTAATTTTTCCTATTAATGACCATTTCTGGCCTTAAGAAAAAGCCTTTAAATAAAATAGCAAAACAACTTTTAAAATTATATTTTGTGGTTTACGGGTACCCTATATCTAATAGGAGTCAAATATATTTTTGGAAAGATTTTACTGCCCTTAATCAAGTACTTGCGGTGCAAACCTCAATTCGAGGTATTTGGGAAACTAAATCCAGAAAATACTTTTTGGCCATTATTTTTAAGAAAATTCTTTATTGCACTATGCATGGCATGGTCATTGGTCGGGAGCTTGGGGTAAGGAGATGAAATATAGGGTAGAGTACTTGACTTCAGAAGCACTTGAAAAACGGAGAAAACCAACTCCAAATAAAAGCCAAATAATGCAAAAGTTTTTTGGTCCAAATTTTCATGCTTTATTAATGAAAATGAAATGTTACAAAATGCAGGGTGTGACGGTATGTGTTTTGCAAACACGTGTCTCCATCCTTGACCTTTTCATGAATGGAGTTGAGCGTCTCTTGATGTGTTTGGTTCTCTTGTGAAACTGGATTCCTTGCCATGAAATTGTTCTTTGCTTGGGCGCACTGCTGACACTCCACCCTTAAATATAAATCGTATCCGTTTGTGACTTAGAGTCATCCGGATAAGTGTCTAAGCTAATGTCGACATAACCATTCTGACGAGCTCTTCGTCACCTCCATAAACAAGAAACATATCCTTGGTCATTTTCGGTACTTGAGGATGTTCTTGACCGCTGTCCAATGATCCACTCTGGATTACTTTGGTACCTCCATAAACTTATGGAAAGGCACATCGGTGGTACACAAAATAGCATACATGATAGAACCTATGCTGAGGCATGGGAATGACTTTCATTTTCTCTCTATCTTCTGCGATGCTCGGGCTTTGATTACGACTCACCTTGTAACACGAGGCAAGAACCCTTTCTTTGGTGATCCATGTTGAACTTCTTCAAAACTTTGTCAAGGTATGTGCTTTGTGAAAGTCCTATCAAGCTTCTCGATCTATCCTATAGATCTTGATGCCCAATATATAAGCGACTTCACCTAGGTCATTAGTTGAAAAATTCTTATTGAGTATACTTTTATGCTATCCAGATTCTATATCATTTCCAATGAACAATATGTCATCCACATATAATAGAAATGCTATAGAGTTGCCACTTACTTTCTTGTAAATACAAGCTTCACCATAAGTGCATATAAAACCATATGTCACCTCATCAAAGCATATATTCCAACTCGAGATGCTTGCACTAGCCCATATATGGATCATTGGGCGTGCACACTTTATTAGCACCTTTAGGATCGACAAAACCTTCTGGTTGCATCATATACAACTCTTCTTTAAGAAATCCATTAAGGAATGCAGGTTTTGGCGTCCATTTGCAGTTTCATAATTATAAAATGTGGCAATTACTAACATGATTTGCTCTGACTTAAGCATCGCTTCTGGTGAAAAGTCTCCTTGTAGTCAACCCTTGAACTTGTCGAAAACCTTCGCAACAAGTCGAGCCTTGTAGATAGTGGCATTACCATCGTCTGTCTTCTTCTTGAAGATTCATTTATTCTCAATGGCTTTCCAATCATTGGGCAAGTCCACCAAAGTCCACATTTTATTCTCATACATGGATCCTATGTCACACCACCATTTTGTAACATGTCATTTGCATTAATAAAGCATGAAAATTTGGACCAACAAAAACTTTTGCATTATTTGGCTTTTATTTGGAGTTGGTTTTCTCTCTGTGATTTTCAAGTGCTCTTTAAAGTCAACACAACTCCACCTTATATACTTCATCTCCTTGCCCCAAACTTCTGCCCAATGATCATGCCATGTGTATAGTACAATGTAGTATTTTCCTACAAAACTAATTTGGCCAAATAGTATTTTCAAAAATTAGTTTTCCAAAACCCCTAAATTGAGGTTTGCACTACAAGTACTTGATTTGGGGTATGGAAAATATTTCAAAGTATATTTGAAACTTATTAGATATAGGACTCCCATAAATCATGAAAATATAATTTTAAAAGTAATTTTCCTATTTTATTTAAAGGCTTTTCCTTAGGCGAAAAAGGTCTTTAATAGGTTAAAATTATTTGTAATCCTTTAAAATATTTGTGAAAATTCAAGGAAACTCAGTGGACATATATTGTCCATATATAAATTTGAACACATGATCATGTTCAAAATATTGGTGAAACCCTCCAAAACCATTTTGGATATTTCAAGCTTTTGAAATATTTACAAAATATTCTCTAAAATTCCAAGAAAATTCTAGCATGTCACATGACATATTTGATGATGTTGCCAAGCCTCATGTCTTGGAGAACAAGATAACATCACCAAATCCCCCAAAACCTCTCTCACGAATCAAATTTGAACAACTTTGTACTACCGACTTTCTCTCCTTGACCCCAACTTTTGTGAGCACGTTCACATGACCAAATGAGGCCACTACACCAAGTGGTGCATCAAGGAGAAGTGATTTTCTCAACTAGATCTACACAAGTTCATTTTGCTAATTTCTAGGGTTGCCAAAGTT
The DNA here is from genome assembly GCA_021437245.1 of Aegilops speltoides. NCBI lineage: Eukaryota > Viridiplantae > Streptophyta > Magnoliopsida > Poales > Poaceae > Aegilops > Aegilops speltoides. Next base: position 39,084 of record JAHHZJ010000082.1, read on the forward strand.
TCATTAGCAAACTCTTCCAAATGAGCTCATCTTCCTTCTACCCTGTCATTTTGTCATGACAAACACCCTTGCCAAGTGGCACAAGAAGGAACTTAGTGCAAGTACCCCAAAATCATATCAAACACCTTACGCATGTTAACTAAAAACCTGTTTGGGCCTCTTCCACTAATCTCCATGTGCTCTACTTTTGACAACCCCTCCTAGTCCCCTCTAGCACATGGATGTTTTTCTGCTGAGAAGCAATGATGAAGGGGAGAACCCCATTTTCTTCTCAGACGGTGGATTTCTCCCTCTCTCTGCCTCCTTCTCTCCCCTCGGCTTTCCAGGCATCAAAGGCTCTCCGGCTTTTCCCCGCCCCCTCGGTGCAGGACACAAGTGGACCCGTGTGGGCCAGGAAAACGCGGATGCCGGCCAATCGCGCTCTGGGCGCTGGCGAACACCCGGCCGTTGGCCGCGTCCTGACCACCTCGAGCCTCCCGCGCGCGATCAATGCCCCGATGTCCGCTCACGCCCGGCGAGCCGCCCACTGCTCTCGCGCCCTCCTCTCTCTCCTGCAGCTCACGCCCGGGCCGCCCCGCCTGGCCAATGCTCGTGCCGCTAATGTGGCTCGCCGCAGCTCGTGCCGCTCCTCCTCTCTCTCCACAGAACCCTAGAGCACTACCACGAATACCCCGAGCCTCAATCCCTCTCTAACGGCCACCAATCCCATCAGGCGCCGTGAAGCCCGCCCTATGGTGGACCTCGGCCAGCCTATATAAAGCGACCACGAGCTCCTCTCTACGCTTCTGTCGCTCTCCCACGCCAATCTACCTTCCGATCCACCCATTCGACCCAGGCTGAGCTCTGAGATCGAGCTCGAGCTCCGCCGCCTCGGCTCGTCGTCGTCCACGCCTCCTGGCCTCCTCCGCCCCGTTCTCTCGATGGAACCTTGCGGCATCAACCCCCCTCTCTCGCTCTTTTTGGAACCAGAATGACACCTCCCGCCGTGACCGTTGCGGCAAACCAGGGCTGTTCGGCGACCACCTCCACCACCCATCGAGCGGCGTTCCCTGATTCGAAAGGTGCCAGCTCGACCTGCTATGCCTTGTAGCGTCATTTGGTGAGCTCGCCGTCCTCTCTGCCCATGAGGCTAGAGATGGCAGTGGACCAACCTGTCATCCTCTCCTCTCCCTCGCCCGCTCTCACTATCTCGTGGGCCTTGCCGTCGGGTTTGAAATCTGGCCTCGCTCGTCTCGCTTAGGCGGAATTGCATCGTGCACGTGCTTGCTGCAGCACTTCTTTGCCTTTTCCTTTTCTTTTTTCTGTCACATTTCCAAAAAATTACAGGAAGAAATATTTATCAAATGCAATAATTCCAACTCCTAAAATCTTAGAATAATCCCACCTATTTATTGATGTAACTTTCATACACATCCATTACACTTTTACGCCTTTGTTCAAATTTAAATTCAAATTTCAACAATAAAATCTCTGTTTGAAAACCCATTGCTCTATCCTGGCTCCAAATCCAAAACTAAAATTTTCCCTTCTTAGTTTTCCTCCTAGTATTTTATGAAAATAAGTTGACATTTTTAAGAGCACTTTGACTTTTCTGTTTTATTATTGTCTTATTTTTCGTTGTTTTCTTGCGACTATTAGATCCCGTATTTGGAAGTTCTGAAGAAGAAGAAGGAGAAGGTTTTGAAGACCTCGAAGAAAAAGCCAATCAAGGCAAGCAGCCCTTTGACCATGACACCCCTCTTGTTCATCGGTACCCTTTTTCGATTGCATGATGATGAAAGATGGCGGTGGTAGACTTGTTGTGACCACATGATGCATACCCTTACTCATGACTTTACCTTGTTCATGATTGCATTGTCAAGAGACTAGTTGATGCATAATGATGCATATCTACCATGAACTCTTCATGGATACATTCTTTCAAAAATCCCATTGGGTGCCCCTAATGCTCTTGGGAGATGTTGAACTAAGGTCATCACTTGGCGAAGAGGTGGTGTGCGAGAGATTTTGGTGTGTGTAAAATGATGGATTAGATTTATGTGTGATTACCGTCCCAACCAAACATGCGCCACCTCTACCCCTTTATGGGATGGGGCATTGTTGATTACTTGGCGATACTAGCATGGTGCCCACATACTAGTGATGGGGGTGACTTGAGGTCACTCTTAGGGCAGTCGTGCTTGAATAGGCGTCCATGGTGTTGTCACGGGGCACAGACACACCGTTCGTCCCTTTGTGTATGTGATATTGCTGAGTCCCACGATATTTTGCTTATACGAGGGCCGTGTATCAGCAGTGGACCCTACGTTAGTGTCGTCTAGGGAAAGGTAATGATCGGGTGCTTCCCAGTACTTGAGGTATTGCGGGATCATGTATGATAGGAAAGCTTGCTAGATTTTGTAGGTAAAGTCGCAACCTCTGCAGTGTCAAACTATTGAATAGTCGTCTCCACGGTCATGGGCAGGTTGGGAGGTGCTACTTAAACTATGTCGAGAAATTTTACAATCCCGATGCATGTGTGTGTGTGGAGAACTATTTGTGTCAAGGTGGTGATTCGACATGTTGAATGAAATGGCATTGAACCAAACTCTATTATGTTGATATCTATAACCTGTTCTCAAGGTTACCCATGTTCATTGATGCATATCTCCCAAGTTGATAGGACATCTCAACTAGAAGCTAGGTTGCTTACTTGTTGTACAATTGCATTGTTACTTTGAACCAAATCATGGGTTTCTTGCGAGTACATTCAAAGTACTCATTGGCTTGCCACTGGTTATTTAATTGACCAGGCTTGGAAGAGCAGGAGTTAGGAAGAGTTCTTTGGTGGCGAACACTTGAACTAGGGCGCTTCCCGTCGAGAATGCACTGTAGGGTTAAGGCGGATGGCATGGGTTCTACTTATGAATTTCCTCTGCTTAAGTTTATTTGGTATTCAGCCCTTGTGGCTTTATCTATGTAAATTGACCATAATGGTCATAATTTGTGTAAGGCGGGATGTCGGATGTAAGACTTGTTATTCAGCTTCTATGTGTTTAGTGAGCATTGATCTTTGGGATCACTATACCGTGCATTGATGATCACGACTTAGTCGGGGTCCCCACATCCTATGTCGATTTCATGGCCTCAAACCATTTATTGGAATATGGGCTCATCATAGCTTCTTCATAGTTTGTAGGTGGGCCATGGTCTAATAACATAACTGCCGGGCAGGATTGCCGTACCACTCAGTGCGAGAACATGCTCTGCCACGACCTAAGATGTCGATAGTAACTTGATCTTAAGTTTCATGATCATCATCATTAGCTTCCTCTCTATTTGTGTAGGCATCACGGAGCAGTTTTCTCGATGTGCTACTTTCCAATTCGAGAGAAGGTACAATTACCTCATCAAGTGATACTATCCTCCCACCCACTTCTTTTGTGAGAAACTCCTTCTCTAGAAAGGATCCATTCACAGCAACAAAGATCTTGCCTTGAGATGGTAGAAGGTGTGTACAATTGTTTGCTTAGCGTATCCTATGAGGATGCACTTCTCGATTGGGTTCAAGCTTATCCGGCTCAAGCCTATGGACATAAGTGTGCAACTCAAACTTTAAGAAACTACAACTTAGGTTTCTTGCCAAACCATAGTTCATCGGTGTTGTCTCAGCAGTTTGGGCGGTGCCCTATTTAACGTGAATCTGGCTGTCCTAATGCATAACCCCAAAACAATAGTGGTAAATCATAAGAGACATCATAGGGACGCACCATATCCAATAAAATACTGATTATGACTTTCGGACACACCATTAGGATGTGGTGTTCCGGGTGGTGAGTTGTGAAACAATTGCACATTATTTTAAATGAAGGCCAAACTTCGTAACTCAAATATTTGCCTCCATGATCGGATCATATAAACTTTATTTTCTTGTCATGATGGTTCACCACTTTACTCTAAAATTCTTTGAACTTTTCAAATGTTTTAGACTTGTGTTTCATTAAGTAGATATACCTATACCTACTCAAATCATCTTTGAAGGTCGAAAATAACGATACCGCCGTGTGCCTCAACACTAAGCAGACCCATACATTGGTATGTATTATTTCCGATAAGTCATTAGCTCACTCCATTTTACGGAGAGCGGAGTTTTAGTCATCTTGCCCATGAGGCATGGTTCATAAGTATCAAGCGATTCATAATCAAGTGATTCCAAAGTCCATCCATGGAGTTTCTTCATCGCTTTACACTAATATGACCTAAGCGGCGATTACCACAAGTATGTTGCACTATCATTATCAACTTTGGATCTTTTGGCATCAATATTATGAATATGTATATCCTTGATCGAGATTCAACAATAATATACCATTTATCAATGGTGCATGACGATAAAGATATTGCTCATATAAATTGAACAACCATTATTGTCCGATTTAAATGAATAACCGTCTCGCAATAAACAAGATCCAGATATAATGTTCATGCTCAGCGGGCCAAATAACAATTCTTGAGGTCTAACACTAATCCCAAATGTAGATGTAAAGGTAGCGTGCTGGCGATCACATCGACCTTGGAACCATTCCCGCGGCATCGTCACCTTGTCCTTAGCCAATCTTCATTTTTTTAGCTCTGTTTCAAATTCACGAATCTGAACAACCGACCAGTATCAAATACCTAGGCGCTACTACGAGCATTAGTAAGGTACACATCAATAACATGTATGTCAAATATACCTTTGTTCACTTTGCCATCCTTCTTATCCGCCAAGTATTTGGGGCGATTGCTCTTCGATGACCATTCCCTTCACGGTAGAAGCACCCAGTTTCAGGCTTCGATCCAGCTTTGGGCTTCTTCTTGGGAGTGACAACTTGCTTGCCCTACTTCTTGAAGTTCAATTTCTTTCCCTTGCCCTTTTGAAACTAGTGGTCTTGTTAACCATCAACACTTGATGCTCCTTCTTGATTTCTACCTCCGCCTTAAGCATTGCGAAGAGCTCGGGAATCATTTATTCATCGCTTGCATATTATAGTTCATCACGAAGCCTTTGTAGCTTGGTGGCGGTGGTGAAGAACTACATGATAACACTATCAACTAGAAGATCAACTCCCAACTAAGTCAAGTGGTTATGATACCCAGACATTTTGAGTATGTGTTCACTAACATAACCGTTCTCCTCCATCTTGCAACTATAGAACTTGTTGGAGACTTCATATCTCTCAACTCGGGCATTTTCTTAAAATATTAAATTCAACTCTTGGAACATCTCATATGATCCATGGCGTCCAAAAGCGTCTTTGAAGTCCAAGTTCTAAGCCGTAAAGCATGGCACACTAAACTATTGAGTAGTCATCGGACGCGTTTTGATGTTCTTCAAGGTCACTTGACAAGTTCAAGATGAAGGAAGGTGAAGATTCTGAAATGTACTCTAGGCTTGCTCTCATCACAAATGAGATTGCCGGCTTAGGAAGCGAAGAAATGACCGACCGATTCATGATCAAGAAGATTCTCAGAGATTTGGATGGAAAGTATGACACCGTGTGAACTTTGATCCAAATGATGCCAAACTACAAGAATCTCAAGCCTACCGAACTCATTGGAAGAATTGTTGCTCATGAGATGACACTAAAAGATAAGGAAGAGCTTCACAACAAGTCAAGTGGTGCTTACAAAGCTACTAGTGATGCTCCCACAACCTCAAGTGACAAGCTAGTTTCCAATGAAGAGATAAGCCTAATGGTGAAGAACTTTAACAAATTCTACAAGAGTAGAAGCAAGGAAAGAAGCTGAAAGTCTAGATCATATGATGAAAAGAGATCTTCTAGTCGTGATCGAAAATGCTACAATTGTGGAAGACCGGACACTACTCAAATGAGTGTTCGGCTCCCCAAGAAGAAGAGAATCTCCAAGAAGAAGAAGCTCAAGAGAAGAGTCACCTCGGAAGAGAAAGGAGTAGAGATGATCGTTATGAACAAAGATCCTCTCGGAGAAGCAAGGATTCGGAAAGGAAAGACAAGTCATCAAGAAGCTACACAAGAAGAAAGCGTCAAGCTCATGTAGGTGAATGGGTCTCGGCTCCGACTCGACAATCACTCGAAGAAGCTATCACTCCAACTCCGAATCTGATCAAGATGAAGGTGTTGCGGTCTTGCTCTCGTGTCCTCCAACTCCAACTCCTATGACTTATTTGATTCACCAAATGAGGGAATTGGAAGATGCTTCATGGCTAAAGGCCCCAAGGTATCACACCCTGAATTCATTGACTTTGATAGTGATGAGGATGACTTGCTTGGTGAAGATGAGCTTTTACATGACAAATCTAGTGAGCCTAGTAATGATGAACATGCTAGTAGTCTTTATAGTCGAGAAAGTCGAATGACAATGCTATGAAGGAGATTGAGCGTCTAACTAAAGAACTAAACACTCTTAAGTTAGCTCATGAAACAACTCAAGAAGATCATAGAGAGCTCCTAAGATCTCATGAGAAGCTCACGAGAAGCTCAATCTAGAGCAAGAACATGAGTTCCTAAAAGCAATCAATGCGATCTTGAAGAAGAGTTCTTCATATCTTGCAAGCGACTTCTCTTGTCTAATTTCTTGCCACCTATTAAAACTAAGCATGACAAGCACAAGAAAAATTCTTCATCTAGTAGTAACAATAACCATGCTAAATCCAATGTTGTTACTTCTAGTAATTCTCTTGATTCCACTAACAATGTTTCAAGCCAAGTTACACTTGAGCAAGAAAATAGTTTATTGAAAGGGATTATAGAAAGGTGTCTACAAGAGCCTTCGGAAGCAAGAACTTTGAGAATTGTTACAAGCAAGGAAGGCAGGAAGAATCAAGGAATTGGTTTTGGCGAAAGTTCAACGGAGGTGTTGAATGGGAAGAAGGTCAATATCCTCCAAAGTTTGTTTCTCAAAAGGAAAGTATGATCCTACTTCTTCCAATGTGGAACAAGCTCAAGATGACCTTCCACCACAAGACCACAAGCTAAAAGGCAAGGAACAAGCTTCAAGAAGGCGATTGATGCATTCATTGAAGCACCTAAAGCCATGGTCAAGTGGGTTCCCAAGGAAGCGTCAAGTTCTACCGTCAAGCTCAACTACTACCCCAAGGTTCCCATCAAGATGATGTGGATCGAAGAAGAAGAACTAGAGAGTTCTTGAGGTGACTCGCCAACATACTTCACTCACATTCATTTTGGCAAGAACTTGTGCAATCAACTTCCACATCTTGCACTAGTTCATGGAGTCAAAACCCTCTTGTTGGTAAGTCAAGGGACAAGGTAATCATTGCTTTCATGGACATAATCTTGTGTACTTCAATCTATGTCCATGGATATTCTTGTTTGTTCCTTGTGGGACTAACCCATGTAGGTATTGAAAGTGCGAATCAAAGTTGCTCCCAACTCTTGATGATCTTCATCAACATTGAGCATCCACATCTTCAACATCTACATGAAGTCTTCTATGACAACCCAAGGTTAGTTTGACCCTTAAAGGGGTTCTCACATCTAGGGGGCTTTGCTCTAAAGAATTGATCTAAAGCATCTTCAAATGATGTGAACACATCAATGCTTTATGTAAAAGTGGTAACCCCACTTGTGCTTAAGCGATGAGTATGACCTATGATCAAATGTTCTCATTTGACTCCTAAATCAATATACTCATATAAAGATGTCCTAGTCATCGACAAATTGTGTGCTAGTTGCTAGAGTTTTGATTGTGCATGTTTGACACATATTTCATTTGCTATCTTATTGTGTGAGCATGTTGGATGCATGATTTTATCCATTCGAGGACATCCATTTGTTGCTTTGGTCTTTTGGATTTTCTTTTTGACCAAATGGATGGACAAGAATGCCTAAGTTCCTCTAGCTATCTATGCTTTCTTGTCTCAAATTCTATTCATGCTTATATCACAAACTTTGAACAAGTCATTTTGGACACAAGTGAGGGCACTTTCGGAGCCACCGATCCGTCAAAGATTAACTTCCAAAACCTTCTAAGTATTTTCGGTCAGACCAACCCACTCAAACTGGACGGACCGAAGCACTTGGATTGATCTAGGTTTTCACCTCGGTGAAATCGAGTTACAAATTCGGCGTGACAAGTGTGTACCTTGCGTTATCCATCTCGGTGCCACGAGTTTACCTTCGGTCCCACCGCAACAAAGGTATATATACGAGGGTAGCGGCGTTGATTCTTTCTTCAAACGCCTCGCCCCCAAACCCTTCTTTCGTCGCCGTGGTCTCCGGATCGTCTCCGTTCTTTGCACCCTCGGCGTGTCTCCGTCGCCGTCAGCGGACATTCACTCCAGCGCCGTTGCCGCGTGAAAACTCCACCAAGTTAGGGTGAGTTTGATCCTCTGTTTTCAACCTCCGATTCTATGCCGATTGGTTTGCCTAGCTTCTTGCCACGTTTGAGATCTTCCTATCCAGGATTAGTTCTTAGAAGCGAAATTGAGTAAAAGTTTTAGGGTTAGGTTTCCGCGAACACATCTCGGTGAGACCGATTCTACATTCTCGGTATGACCGATTTGGCCTCGGCCATTACCGCACCGGTCCAACCGAGTTGTGCAAATCGGTGTGACGAAATGAGGATTTAGTGAAACCCTAGTGTTTTCGGCAAGGCGAAACCCATTTTGGTCAACAAAGTGGTGTGAATGGTTACGTTTAGACACTTGGATTCACAATTTTAGCCTCGGTCGAGAAATGCCGTGAAAACCTAAAACTGAAATTTGAACTCATTCCTTTTGCAACATATTCGCGGTTTGTGATAACTCTTCTATGCCTACACCTAATCTATTCCGGGTTGTCACCAATGTGGATGCGGTGACAGCGGAACAGTCGAATCACCAATTGCTGAGATTCGGGCGGGCACTAGTCGAGGCCAGCAGCTTTTCTAATGATGGTGAGAGCACACCAAGTGGTTTGCCTCCTGCAGCCACCGGGAGGAAGAAGAAATTCGATGAAGAAGATTCGATTTCATAGCTGAGGAAGAGATCTCATCTAAGCCAAAGAGGAAAGTGGTTGCCAAAAGCATCAAAGGGAACAAACCAAGAAAGGCACCGATAAAGTAAAAAGTCCACCGTTGCTAAGAAGCTGAGTATGCAAGAGGAAACTTGAGCAAAGTGAAGAAAACTTCAAGAGGAAAATTGTGCATGATGAAGCGCAAATTCTGATTACGATGAAAGCACCCACCTCCTCGAAGCCTAAGTTGATGGGTGATGCCATCGGGCAGGAGCACCTTCAAAGTCTAAGCCATCTGCTCCGGCAAAAGGCAGCTCAAGCCAAACCTCTTGCCAAGCCCAAAAAACTGTTAGGAACATCCCGCGAGAGAAGAAGAAAGACAATGTGCCACCGGTGAGTCGGATGATGAGGCACTGTATTCTTGAAACTCCTTGAAATGCCAATTCACAATGATGCTCATCCTCGAGCTGAAAACATGAAGGAAAGAAAGGATAAAGGTCTCGGGCTATGGAGACAAGCTGATCCATATCTTGTGAGGAGAAAGACTGCTGTAGACCCAAGGTTCCACACGGAAGCAGCAAGACTTCTATGAGACTATGCTTATGGATAAAAGCCCATTGTTCGAGACACTCGCTTTGTTTGGGCATATATTGATAGTGAAGACAGAGACTTCTTTCCACATGTGCATGAGGCTTTCTTGCATGTGGTGTTCTGAGTTTGTTGGTGAAGTTGTGATTGGAATGATGAGATGATCATGCAATTCTATGCCTGCCATTTCTATCCGGATGGTAAAATCCATGGATGGTGAAGGCGAAGATTCTCTTCTACTATTGAAGAATGGGCACCTTGCTGAATGCTCCGGTGTCGAAGATGATGTTGATGTCTATGGTATTCCCAAGAAAAACCATGAGTCTATGAAGAACATGTACAATGAGGTACCAACTAAGGATGTAGAAATCTGGAAGCTTCGGCTCGGATGTATCATCTCGGGCAGGTCTCCTACCACAACACAATTCAGGCATACCTTGATGCCCAAGTCGGAGATCATCGCATGATAAGAGCTATTCTATCAACATGCTGCACATACTTGATCGGAAGGCACCTTTCAAGGTGATGGACACGATAGTTGAGACTATCAAGAGGGCGGCAGAACGGAAGAGGTCATGTGGATTTGCCCCATTGGATGCTTATCAATGCCAAGTTTGTACGGGCACCTACTTGTTGGATAGACCACACTTGCCCTTGCCTTGAGCATGAGGAAATGAAGTTGTGATGGTGAGGATGATCCCGTCATTGAAGGTCAAGCAAAGTCTAAAGCTGCCAAACAAGCCAAAGCGAGAAGGAAGCGGCCGGCAGCTAAACCAAGAGTGTTGGAGAGCAGCTCCTTGAAGCTACCGAGGATTGAAAGCGCTGGCCGACATATGCGATCTCGGGAGAGTCTTGAGAGGATAGTTGAAGACAAGTTCCATGCTCTGGATGTCAAGGTTGAAGTGCAAGTCCTTGTCAACAAGCTTGGCGGAATTCGAGAAGCCAGAAGGGAAGGAAGAGCTCATGCGTGAGATGCGGGATGACCTAGTCGGGATGATTATGAACAGCCTACTCCGGTTCCCACAAGACCCGGATCAGCTGCTATTCGATGTGGACACCAGCCTCGGCACCTCCCAGCTCCATCGGTTCCGGCTCGGCTCCGGTGTCCCTCCTCAGCTCCACGGACATCGGTGAAGCCTTTGCGGATGCAGCTATCTCAACTCCATCAACCGGAGCGGGCCGTAGAGTCCCTAGTGACGTTTAGCTCTATACCTTCGAACTTTTTGGTAACTTGTTGCCAAAGGGAAAAGTGTATAGATCATAGGACTTCGAGAGAGAGAGTGCTCGCTTTTGCTCTTCGTTTATTTGGTCTTTTGAGATACTTTTGAGTTTTTGAGACATTGTGTGTTTGATACTCGTTTGCTCTACTTTGATGAGTGCTTGATCGTACTATGCCTTAATGTGTGTTAATGCTTATCATATGCTATTCATATCTTGTATGATCATTTACTCATGTCTTGGTGATTGGGTGCATGCCATTCATTCTTATCATTTATGCGCTCCACCAAGATGTATGTGACATGGAAGAGTGACCCATGATCCTTCGATTGTGCATTTGCATTCAAGCATAAATCTTAAATAATGCACAAATTTAGGGGAGCTCTTACTTATCACATACTTCTCAAAAGCGACGATATTATTCATTGATTATATCTTTTGTCGAGCTTTGATCTATATGTTGTCATCAATTACCAAAGGGAGATTGAAAGTGCAACTAATCCCGGGTGGTTTTGGTAATTAATAACAAATATATATCATTGAACTAATAGTTTCTTGAGTATCATTTGGAAAGGTTCGATGATATGGGTATGGCATGGTGAAGAAGTGGACCCCTCAAAATGCTAAAGGCAAGCATTGGCAAAAGCTCAAGACTCCATTTTGGTTTAGTGATCCAAGATCACATTGAGTCTATAGGAAAGCCAATACTATTAAAGGGGATGAGGTTATGTTAATGATCTGGTTTGCTCAAAGTGCTTAGTGATCTATCTCCCAAACCATCGCAATCTTTCATTCCAACATACACTCATAAGTAATCTCGGTCTCACCGATTCCATAAACTTCATTCAAGAGATGAACCACCTCAATATACCCAAACCCTAGAAATTTGGATTTTCCGATTCCAAACTCGGTCTCACGAAACTAGTGTTGCCAAGCCATGATACCTCATCAAATCGGTGTCACCGAGATGATAAAAGTCGGTCCCAGATTGGCAAACCCTAGTATTTGGAAGAATCGGACTCAAGATTGTATTTTGGTCCCACCGAAAATCCCAACGTTCTAAGATTTGAACTTTCGGTCTCACCGAGTTGTCAACCGTCGCGAGATTGGTCAGTTTAGCAGTTGGATTTTATGTGGAGGCTATAAATACCCTCCACCTCCTCTTCATTATGGAAGCCATCGAAGAACTAACTCCTACCTTACATTTACGAGAAGAAAACTACCTACCCTTGTGTTGAGATCAAGTTGCTCCTCCCACCATATGAAACTTGATTTCTAGCCTTCCCAAGTTGCTTTCCACTCAATCCTTTCTTCCACCACAGCCAAATCAGTGAGGAGAGTTGAGTGTTGGGGAGATTATCATTTGAAGCACAAGAGCAAGGGTTCATCATCAACAACACCATCTATTACCTTTTGGAGGTGGTGCCTCCTAGATTGTTAGGTGTGTTTGGCGCCTCCGTCAAGATGTGGAGTTGAACCAAAAGTTTGTAAGGAAGGAGATCGCCTACCGTGAAGATCTACGAGTAAGGCTAGTCCTCCGTGGGCGTATGCCATGATGGCATAGACAAGGTTGCTTCTTTGGACCCGTGGGTGGAGCCCTCGTGGACTCTTGGCCGT
>JAHHZJ010000083.1:0-35162 GCA_021437245.1 Aegilops speltoides
ATCACTTTGTGTTGGATGATGATTATGAAGAGACTATTTGTATGTACATGCTATGATTACATTTGTGGTCTCATGAGGCATTTGTATGTGTATCATGATGAAATTTCTATGTGCTAAAGATTCTTCTACAAAGCGGTTCAAATACAAAACAAATATGCCAAAAAAACTACTTAAATTAGCGATGGCGAGTGTACAAAAGTTAGCAAGCAGCGCCGTTATAGCGATGGCGCGTCGGCCAAAAAGCGCTAAGCGCTAATAGCGATAGCGAGCTTAAAACAACAGGCTGCTGCTGCTACACTTGTATAGCGATGGCAGCGGGGGCAGCGCTCTTGCTATGAGTTAAGCAGAAGCGCCGTATTAGTAGCGCGGGTACCAGCGCTCTTGATACATCTAAAACCCGCTGCTGCTAGCCTTTTCCTAGTAGTGCAAGGCGGTGTGTAGTAGTCCAAGAATCGGGTGGAATCGGCCAAAACTACAGTGATCATGCCCGACGCGTTACGCACCTTGAGGGTTCAACAACTATGGAAATCGCTCGGGACACCAAAGCGGTGAGTAGTAGTCAAGAAAGCGGGACAGAATCGGCCAAAGCTGCGAGTGTTCATGACCGACACGTAAGCGCACCTTGCGAGTTCAACAACTATGGAAATCATTGTGGGACCCCAAGGCGGTGAGTAGTAGTCAAGAATCGGGCGAGAATCGACCAAAAGCTGCGATTGTTCATGACCGACACGTAAAGCGCACCTTGCGGTTCAACAACTATGGAAATCGCTCTCGGACCCCAAGGCGGTGGTAGTAGTCCAAGAATCGGGCGAGAATCGACCAAAGCTGCGATTGTTCATGACCGACACGTAACCGCACCTTAGGGTTCAACAAGCGTGAAATCGCTCTGGGACACCAAAAGCGGTGAGTAGTAGTCAAAAAGCGGGCCAGAATCGGCCAAAACTGCGAGTGTTCATGACCGACATGTAAGCGCACCTTGCAGTTCAACAACTATGGAAATCGCTCAGGGACCCCAAGGCGGTGAGTAGTAGTCAAGAATCGGGCGAATCGACCAAAAATGCGATTGTTCATGACCGACACGTAACCGCACCTTAGGGTTCAACAAGCTATGAAATTACTCAGGGACACCAAAATAGTGAGTAGTAGTCAAAAGCAGGCGAATCGGCCAAAGCTGCGAGTGTTCATGACCAAACACGTAAGCGCGACTGCGGTTCAACAACTATGGAAATCGCTCTCGGACCCCAAGATAGTGAGTAGTAGTCCAAGAATCGGGTCAGAATCGGCCAAAACTGCGATTGTTCATGACCGACACGTGACCGCACCTTGGGGTTCAACAAGCGTGGAAATCGCTCTGGGACCCCAAAACAATGAATAGTAGTCAAAAGCGGGCGAGAATCGGCCAAAGTTGCGAGTGTTGATGGCCAAACACGTAAAGCGCACCTTGGGGTTCAACTACTATGGAAATCGCTCTCGGACCCCAAGACAGTGAGTAGTAGTCCAAGAATCGGGCGAGAATCGACAAAAGCTGCGATTGTTCATGGCCGACACGTAACCGCACCTTAGGGTTCAACAAGCGTGAAATCGCTCTGGGACACCAAAGCGGTGAGTAGTAGTCAAAAGCGGGCGAGAATCGGCCAAAGCTGCGAGTGTTAATGGCCGACACGTAGGCGCACCTTGCGGTTCAACAACTATAAATCACTCTCGGACCCCAAGGCGGTGAGTAGTAGTCAAGAATCGAATTGAGAATCGGCCAAAAGCTGCGATTGTTCATGACCGACACGTGACCGCACCTTAGGGTTCAAAAGCGTGAAATCGCTCGGGGACCCCGAACAATGAATAGTAGTCAAAAGCGGGCGAGAATCGGCCAAGCTGCGAGTGTTGATGGCCGACCGTAAGTGCACCTTGGGGTTCAACTACTATGGAAATCGCTCTCGGACCCCAAGGCGGTGTGTAGTAGTCCAAGAATCGGGTGGAATCGACCAAAGCTGCAGTGTTCATGCCCGACGCGTTACCGCACCAGGGTTCAACAACTATGGAAATCGCTCTGGGACACCAAAGCGGTGAGTAGTAGTCAAGAAGCGGGACAGAATCGGCCAAAACTGCGAGTGTTCATGACCGACACGTAAGCGCACCTTGCAGTTCAACAACTATGGAAATCGCTGTGGGACCCCAAGACAGTGAGTAGTAGTCCAAGAATCGGGCCAGAATCGACCAAAACTGCGATTGTTCATGACCGACACGTAAGCGCACCTTGCAGTTCAACAACTATGGAAATCGCTCTCGGACCCCAAGACAGTGAGTAGTAGTCCAAGAATCGGGCCAGAATCGACCAAAACTGCGATTGTTCATGACCGACACGTAACCGCACCTTGGGGTTCAACAACTGTGGAAATCGCTCGGGACACCAAAGCGGTGAGTAGTAGTCCAAGAAACGGGCAAGAATCGGCCAAAACTGCGAGTGTTCATGACCGACATGTAAGCGCACCTTGCAGTCCAACAACTATGGAAATCGCTCCGGGACCCCAAGACAGTGAGTAGTAGTCCAAGAATCGGGCCAGAATCGACCAAAAATGCGATTGTTCATGACCGACACGTAACCGCACCTTGGGGTTCAACAACTGTGGAAATCGCTCTGGGACACCAAAATAGTGAGTAGTAGTCCAAGAAACAGGCCAGAATCGGCCAAAACTGCGAGTGTTCATGACCGACACGTAAGCGCAGCTTGCAGTTCAACAACTATGGAAATCGCTCTCGGACCCCAAGATAGTGAGTAGTAGTCCAAGAATCGGGTCAGAATCGGCCAAAACTGCGATTGTTCATGACCGACACGTGACCGCACCTTGGGGTTCAACAAGCTGTGGAAATCGCTCGGGACCCCAAAACAATGAATAGTAGTCAAAAGCGGGCGAGAATCGGCCAAAGTTGCAGTGTTGATGGCCAAACACGTAAAGCGCACCTTGGGGTTCAACTACTATGCAAATCGCTCTCGGACCCCAAGACAGTGTGTAGTAGTCCAAGAATCAGGGTGGAATCGGCCAAAACTGCGAGTGTTCATGCCCGCGCGTTACGCACCTTGGGGTTCAACAAGCGTGGAAATCGCTCTGGGACACCAAAGCAGTTGGTAGTAGTCAAAAGCGGGCGAGAATCGGCCAAAGCTGCAGTGTTCATGACCGACACGTAAGCGCACCTTGCAGTTCAACAA
This sequence comes from Aegilops speltoides, assembly GCA_021437245.1. Classification (NCBI taxonomy): domain Eukaryota; kingdom Viridiplantae; phylum Streptophyta; class Magnoliopsida; order Poales; family Poaceae; genus Aegilops; species Aegilops speltoides. Next base: position 3,203 of record JAHHZJ010000083.1, read on the forward strand.
CTATGGAAATCGCTCTCGGACCCCAAGGCGGTGAGTAGTAGTCCAAGAATCGGGCGAATCGACAAAAGCTGCGATTGTTCATGGCCGACACGTAACCGCACCTTAGGGTTCAACAAGCGTGGAAATCGCTCTGGGACACCAAAAGCAGTGAGTAGTAGTCAAAAGCGGGCGAATCGGCCAAAGCTGCGAGTGTTAATGGCCGACACGTAGGCGCACCTTGCGGTTCAACAACTATGGAAATCACTCTCGGACCCCAAGACAGTGAGTAGTAGTCCAAGAATCGGGTCAGAATCGGCCAAAACTGCGATTGTTCATGACCGACACGTGACCGCACCTTAGGGTTCAAAAGCTGTGAAATCGCTCGGGGACCCCGAACAATGAATAGTAGTCAAAAGCGGGCGAGAATCGGCAACGCTGCGAGTGTTGATGGCCAAACCGTAAGTGCACCTTGGGGTTCAACTACTATGGAAATCGCTCTCGGACCCCAAGGCGGTGTGTAGTAGTCAAGAATCGGGTGGAATCGACCAAAGCTGCGAGTGTTCATGCCGACGCGTTCCGCACCAGGGTTCAACAACTATGGAAATCGCTCTGGGACACCAAAGCGGTGAGTAGTAGTCAAAAGCGGGCGAGAATCGGCCAAAGCTGCAGTGTTCATGGCCCGACACGTAAGCGCACCTTGCGGTTCAACAACTATGGAAATCGCTCTGGGACCCCAAGGCGGTGGTAGTAGTCAAGAATCGGGCGAGAATCGACCAAAGCTGCGATTGTTCATGGCCAAACACATAAGCGCACCTTGCGGTTCAGCAACTATGGAAATCGCTCTCGGACACCAAGGCGGTGAGTAGTAGTCAAGAATCGGGCGAGAATCGACCAAAGCTGCAGTGTTCATGCGACGCACGTAATCGCACCTTGGGGTTCAACAAGCGTGGAAATAGCTACGGGACACCAAAGCGGTGAGTAGTAGTCAAAAGCGGGCGAGAATCGGCCAAAGCTGCGAGTGTTCATGGCCAAACCGTAAGCGCACCTTGCAGTTCAACAACTATGGAAATCGCTCAGGGACCCCAAGACAGTGAGTAGTAGTCCAAGAATCGGGCGAATCGACCAAAAGCTGCGATTGTTCATGACCGACACGTAACCGCACCTTGGGGTTCAACAAGCTGTAAATCGCTCTGGGACACCAAAGCGGTGAGTAGAAGTCAAAAGCGGGCGAGAATCGGCCAAAAGCTGCGAGTGTTCATGGCCCGACACGTAAGCGCACCTTGCAGTTCAACAACTATGGAAATCACTCTCGGACCCCAAGACAGTGAGTAGTAGTCCAAGAATCGGGCCAGAATCGGCCAAAACTGCGATTGTTCATGACCGACACGTGACCGCACCTTGGGGTTCAACAATGTGGAAATCGCTCTGGGACCCCAAAACAATGAATAGTAGTCCAAGAAACGGGCCAGAATCGGCCAAAGCTGCGAGTGTTGATGACCGACACGTAAGCGCACCTTGGGGTTCAACTACTATGGAAATCGCTCTCGGACCCCAAGACAGTGTGTAGTAGTCCAAGAATCGGGCCAGAATCGACCAAAACTGCGAGTGTTCATGCCCGGCACGTAACCGCACCTTGGGGTTCAACAACTATGGAAATCGCTCTGGGACACCAAAACAGTGAGTAGTAGTCCAAGAACGGGACAGAATCGCCAAAATGCGAAAGTGTTCATGACCGACACGTAAGCGCACCTTGCGGTTCAACAACTATGGAAATCGCTGTGGGACCCCAAGACAGTGAGTAGTAGTCCAAGAATCGGGCCAGAATCGACCAAAACTGCGATTGTTCATGACCGACACGTAAGCGCACCTTTGCAGTTCAACAACTATTGAAATCGCTCTCGGACCCCAAGACAGTGAGTAGTAGTCCAAGAATCGGGCCAGAATCGACCAAAACTGCGATTGTTCATGACCGACACGTAACCGCACCTTGGGGTTCAACAACTGTGGAAATAGCTCTGGGACACCAAAAAAAGTGAGTAGTAGTCCAAGAAACGGCAAGAATCGCCAAAATCGCGAAAGTGTTCATGACCGACACGTAAGCGCACCTTGCGTTCAACAACTATGGAAATCGCCCGACCCCAAGACAAGGAGTAGTAGTCCAAGAATCGGGCCGAATCGACCAAAATCGCGATTGTTCATGACCGACACGTAACCGCACTTTGGGGTTCAACAATCGTGGAAATCGCTCGGGACACCAAAACAAAGGAGTAGTAGTCCAAGAAACGGGCGAGAATCGCCAAAATCATGAAAGTGTTCATGACCGACACGTAAGCGCACCTTGCGTTCAACAACTATGGAAACTCTCGGACCCCAAGGCGGTGAGTAGTAGTCCAAGAATCGGGTCGAATCGGCCAAAGCTGCGATTGTTCATGACCGACACGTGACCCGCTGCTTAGGGTTCAACAAGCGTGGAAATCGCTCTGGGACCCCAAAACAATGAATAGTAGTCCAAAAGCGGGCGAGAATCGGCCAAAGCTGCAGTGTTGATGGCCAAACCGTAAGCGCACCTTGAGGTTCAACTACTATGGAAATCGCTCTCGGACCCCAAGGCGGTGTGTAGTAGTCCAAGAATCGGTGGAATCGGCCAAAGCTGCAGTGATCATGCTCGACGCGTTACGCACCTTGGGGTTCAACAACTATGGAAATCGCTCTGGGACACCAAAGCGGTGAGTAGTAGTCAAAAGCGGGGCGAGAATCGGCCAAAGCTGCGAGTGTTCATGACCGACCGTAAGCGCACCTTGCGGTTCAACAACTATGGAAATCATTGTGGGACCCCAAGGCGGTGGTAGTAGTCAAGAATCGGGCGAATCGACCAAAAGCTGCGATTGTTCATGGCCAAACCGTAAGCGCACCTTTGCGGTTCAACAACTATTGAAATCGCTCTCGGACCCCAAGGCGGTGGTAGTAGTCAAGAATCGGGCGAGAATCGACCAAAAGCTGCGATTGTTCATGACCGACACGTAACCGCACCTTGGGGTTCAACAAGCTGTGAAATCGCTCTGGGACACCAAAGCGGTGAGTAGTAGTCAAAAGCGGGCAAGAATCGGCCAAAGCTGCGAGTGTTCATGGCCCGACATGTAAGCGCACCTTGCGGTTCAACAACTATGGAAATCGCTCAGGGACCCCAAGGCGGTGAGTAGTAGTCAAGAATCGGGCGAATCGACCAAAGCTGCGATTGTTCATGGCCGACACGTAAGCGCACCTTGGGGTTCAACAAGCGTGGAAATCGCTCTGGGACACCAAAGCGGTGAGTAGTAGTCAAAGCGGGCGAGAATCGGCCAAAGCTGCGAGTGTTCATGGCCGACACGTAAGCGCGACTTGCGGTTCAACAACTATAAATCACTCTCGGACCCCAAGGCGGTGGTAGTAGTCAAGAATCGGGTCGAGAATCGGCCAAGCTGCGATTGTTCATGACCGACACGTGACCGCACCTTAGGGTTCAACAAGCGTGGAAATCGCTCTGGGACCCCAAAACAATGAATAGTAGTCAAGAAGCGGGCGAGAATCGGCCAAAGCTGCGAGTGTTGATGGCCAAACACGTAAGCGCACCTTAGGGTTCAACTACTATGGAAATCGCTCTCGGACCCCAAGGCGGTGTGTAGTAGTCCAAGAATCGGTGGAATCGGCCAAAGCTGCAGTGATCATGCCGCGCGTTACCGCACCTTGGGGTTCAACAACTATGGAAATCGCTCTGGGACACCAAAGCGGTGAGTAGTAGTCCAAGCGGGACAGAATCGGCCAAAGCTGCGAGTGTTCATGGCCCGACCGTGGCGCACCTTGCAGTTCAACAACTATGGAAATCGCTGTGGGACCCCAAGACAGTGAGTAGTAGTCCAAGAATCGGGCCAGAATCGACCAAAACTGCGATTGTTCATGACCGACACGTAAGCGCACCTTGGGGTTCAACTACTATGCAAATCGCTCTCGGACCCCAAGACAGTGTGTAGTAGTCCAAGAATCAGGTTGGAATCGGCCAAAACTGCGAGTGTTCATGCCCAGCACGTTACCGCACCTTGGGGTTCAACAACTGTGGAAATCGCTCTGGGACACCAAAACAGTGAGTAGTAGTCCAAAAGCGGGCGAGAATCGGCCAAAGCTGCAGTGTTCATGGCCAAACACGTAAGCGCACCTTGTAGTTCAACAACTATGGAAATCGCTCTCGGACCCCAAGGCGGTGAGTAGTAGTCCAAGAATCGGGCGAATTGACCAAAGCTGCGATTGTTCATGACCGACACGTAATCGCACCTTGGGGTTCAACAAGCTAATGAAATCGCTCTGGGACACCAAAGCGGTGAGTAGTAGTCAAAAAGCGGGCGAGAATCGGCCAAAGCTGCGAGTGTTCATGACCGACACGTAAGCGCACCTTGCAGTTCAACAACTATGGAAATCACTCTCGGACCCCAAGACAGTGAGTAGTAGTCCATGAATCGGGTGAGAATCGGCCAAAACTGCGATTGTTCATAACCGACACGTGACCGCACCTTGGGGTTCAACAACTGTGGAAATCGCTCTGGGACCCCAAAACAATGAATAGTAGTCAAAAGCGGGCGAGAATCGGCCAAAGCTGCGAGTGTTGATGGCCAAACGTAAGCGCACCTTGGGGTTCAACTACTATGGAAATCGCTCTCGGACCCCAAGGCGGTGTGTAGTAGTCCAAGAATCGGGTGGAATCGCCAAAGCTGCGAGTGATCATGCCGACACGTTACGCACCTTGGGGTTCAACAACTATGGAAATCGCTACGGGACACCAAAGCGGTGAGTAGTAGTCAAGAAGCGGGACGAGAATCGGCCAAAGCTGCGAGTGTTCATGACCGACACGTAAGCGCACCTTGCGGTTCAACAACTATGGAAATGTTGTGGGACCCCAAGGCGGTGAGTAGTAGTCCAAGAATCGGGCGAATCGACCAAAACTGCGATTGTTCATGACCGACACGTAAGCGCACCTTTGCAGTTCAACAACTATTGAAATCGCTCACGGACCCCAAGACAGTGAGTAGTAGTCCAAGAATCGGGCCAGAATCGACCAAAACTGCGATTGTTCATGACCGACACGTAACCGCACCTTGGGGTTCAACAAGCTGGAAATCGCTCTGGGACACCAAAGCGGTGAGTAGTAGTCCAAAAAGCGGGCAAGAATCGGCCAAAGCTGCGAGTGTTCATGGTCGACATGTAAGCGCACCTTGCGGTTCAACAACTATAAATCGCTCGGGACCCCAAGGCGGTGAGTAGTAGTCCACGAATCGGGCGAATCGACCAAAAGCTGCGATTGTTCATGACCGACACGTAATAGGCACCTTGGGGTTCAACAAGCCGTGGAAATCGCTCAGGACACCAAAGCGGTGAGTAGTAGTCAAAAGCGGGCGAGAATCGGCCAAAGCTGCAGTGTTCATGGCCCGACCGTAAGCGCACCTTGCGTTCAACAACTATGGAAATCACTCTCGGACCCCAAGGCGGTGGTAGTAGTCAAGAATCGGGTCGAATCGGCCAAAGCTGCGATTGTTCATGACCGACACGTGACCGCACCTTGGGGTTCAACAAGCTGTGGAAATCGCTCTGGGACCCCAAAACAATGAATAGTAGTCAAAAGCGGGCGAGAATCGGCCAAAAGCTGCAGTGTTGATGGCCAAACACGTAAGCGCACCTTGGGGTTCAACTACTATGGAAATCGCTCTCGGACCCCAAGGCGGTGTGTAGTAGTCAAGAATCGGGTGGAATCGCCAAAGCTGCGAGTGATCATGCGACGCACGTTACCGCACCTTGGGGTTCAACAACTATGGAAATCGCTCGGGACACCAAAGCGGTGAGTAGTAGTCAAGAAGCGGGACAGAATCGGCCAAAGCTGCGAGTGTTCATGGCCGACCGTAAGCGCACCTTGCGGTTCAACAACTATGGAAATGTTGTGGGACCCCAAGGCGGTGAGTAGTAGTCCAAGAATCGGGCGAATCGACCAAAGCTGCGATTGTTCATGGCCCGACACGTAAGCGCACCTTGTGGTTCAACAACTATGCAAATCGCTCTCGGACCCCAAGACAGTGTGTAGTAGACCAAGAATCAGGTTGGAATCGGCCAAAACTGCGAGTGTTCATGCCCGAAGACGTTACGCACCTTAGGGTTCAACAAGCGTGGAAATCGCTCGGGACACCAAAACAGTGAGTAGTAGTCCAAGAAACGGGCCAGAATCGGCCAAAGCTGCGAGTGTTCATGACCGACACGTAAGCGCACCTTGTAGTTCAACAACTATGGAAATCGCTCTCGGACCCCAAGACAGTGAGTAGTAGTCCAAGAATCGGGCGAAATTGACCAAAGCTGCGATTGTTCATAGCGGACCGTAATCGCACCTTAGGGTTCAACAAGCTATGGAAATCGCTCTGGGACACCAAAGCGGTGAGTAGTAGTCCAAAAGCGGGCGAGAATCGGCCAAAGCTGCAGTGTTCATGACCAACACATAAGCGCACCTTGCAGTTCAACAACTATGGAAATCACTCTCGGACCCCAAGACAGTGAGTAGTAGTCCAAGAATCGGGTCAGAATCGGCCAAAACTGCGATTGTTCATGACCGACACGTGACCGCACCTTGGGGTTCAAAAACTGTGGAAATCGCTCAGGGACCCCAAAACAATGAATAGTAGTCCAAGAAACGGGCCAGAATCGGCCAAAGCTGCGAGTGTTGATGACCGACACGTAAGCGCACCTTGGGGTTCAACTACTATGGAAATCGCTCTCGGACCCCAAGACAGTGTGTAGTAGTCCAAGAATCGGGCTGGAATCGGCCAAAACTGCGAGTGTTCATGCCCGGCACGTTACCGCACCTTGGGGTTCAACAACTATGGAAATCGCTCTGGGACCCCAAGACAGTGAGTAGTAGTCCAAGAATCGGGCCAGAATCGACCAAAACTGCGATTGTTCATGGCCAAACACGTAAGCGCACCTTGCGGTTCAACAACTATGGAAATCGCTCTCGGACCCCAAGACAGTGAGTAGTAGTCCAAGAATCGGGCCAGAATCGACCAAAACTGCGATTGTTCAAGACCGACACGTAACCGCACCTTGCAGTTCAACAACTATGGAAATCGCTCTCGGACCCCAAGGCAGTGAGTAGTAGTCCAAGAAACGGGCCAGAATCGGCCAAAACTGCGAGTGTTCATGACCAACACGTAAGCGCACCTTGCAGTTCAACAACTATGGAAATCACTCTCGGACCCCAAGGCGGTGGTAGTAGTCAAGAATCGGGTCGAGAATCGGCCAAAAGCTGCGATTGTTCATGACCGACACGTTACCGCACCTTGGGGTTCAAGAAGCTGTGGAAATCGCTCTGGGACCCCAAAACAATGAATAGTAGTCAAAAGCAGGCGAGAATCGGCCAAAGCTGCAGTGTTCATGACCGACACGTAAGCGCACCTTGCAGTTCAACAACTATGGAAATCGCTCTCGGACCCCAAGACAGTGTGTAGTAGTCCAAGAATCGGGCTGGAATCGGCCAAAACTGCGAGTGATCATGCCCGGCACGTTACCGCACCTTGGGGTTCAACAACTATGGAAATCGCTCAGGACACCAAAGCGGTGAGTAGTAGTCCAAGAAGCGGGACAGAATCGGCCAAAGCTGCAGTGTTCATGACCGACACGTAAGCGCACCTTGCAGTTCAACAACTATGGAAATCATTGTGGGACCCCAAGGCGGTGGTAGTAGTCCAAGAATCGGGCGAATCGACCAAAAGCTGCGATTGTTCATGGCCCGACACGTAAAGCGCACCTTGGGGTTCAACTACTATGCAAATCGCTCTCGGACCCCAAGGCGGTGTGTAGTAGTCCAAGAATCGAGGTTGGAATCGGCCAAAGCTGCAGTGTTCATGCCCAAAGACGTTACCGCACCTTGGGGTTCAACAAGCTGTGGAAATCGCTCGGGACACCAAAGCGGTGAGTAGTAGTCAAAAGCGGGCGAGAATCGGCCAAAGCTGCAGTGTTCATGGCCGACCGTAAGCGCACCTTGTAGTTCAACAACTATGGAAATCGCTCTCGGACCCCAAGGCGGTGGTAGTAGTCCAAGAATCGGGCGAATTGACCAAAAGCTGCGATTGTTCATAGCGGACCGTAACGCACCTTGGGGTTCAACAAGCTGTGAAATCGCTCTGGGACACCAAAGCGGTGAGTAGTAGTCCAAGAAACGGGCCAGAATCGGCCAAAACTGCGAGTGTTCATGACCAACACATAAGCGCACCTTGCAGTTCAACAACTATGGAAATCACTCTCGGACCCCAAGACAGTGAGTAGTAGTCCAAGAATCGGGTCAGAATCGGCCAAAACTGCGATTGTTCATGACCGACACGTGACCGCACCTTGGGGTTCAAAAACTGTGGAAATCGCTCAGGGACCCCAAAACAATGAATAGTAGTCAAAAAGCGGGCGAGAATCGGCCAAAGCTGCGAGTGTTGATGACCGACACGTAAGCGCACCTTGGGGTTCAACAACTATGGAAATCACTCTCGGACCCCAAGACAGTGTGTAGTAGTCCAAGAATCGGGCTGGAATCGGCCAAAACTGCGAGTGTTCATGACCGACACGTTACCGCACCTTGGGGTTCAACAACTATGGAAATCGCTCTGGGACCCCAAGACAGTGAGTAGTAGTCCAAGAATCGGGCCAGAATCGACCAAAACTGCGATTGTTCATGACCGACACGTAAGCGCACCTTGCAGTTCAACAACTATGGAAATCGCTCTCGGACCCCAAGACAGTGAGTAGTAGTCCAAGAATCGGGCCAGAATCGACCAAAACTGCGATTGTTCAAGACCGACACGTAACCGCACCTTGCAGTTCAACAACTATGGAAATCGCTCTCGGACCCCAAAGGCGGTGGTAGTAGTCAAAAGCGGGCGAGAATCGGCCAAAGCTGCAGTGTTCATGACCGACACGTAAGCGCACCTTGCAGTTCAACAACTATGGAAATCACTCTCGGACCCCAAGACAGTGAGTAGTAGTCCAAGAATCGGGTCAGAATCGGCCAAAACTGCGATTGTTCATGACCGACACGTGACCGCACCTTGGGGTTCAAGAACTGTGGAAATCGCTCTGGGACCCCAAAACAATGAATAGTAGTCAAAAGCAGGCGAGAATCGGCCAAAGCTGCGAGTGTTGATGACCGACACGTAAGCGCACCTTGGGGTTCAACTACTATGGAAATCGCTCTCGGACCCCAAGACAGTGTGTAGTAGTCCAAGAATCGGGCTGGAATCGGCCAAAACTGCGAGTGATCATGCCCGGCACGTTACCGCACCTTGGGGTTCAACAACTATGGAAATCGCTCTGGGACACCAAAACAGTGAGTAGTAGTCCAAGAAACGGGCCAGAATCGGCCAAAACTGCGAGTGTTCATGACCGACACGTAAGCGCACCTTGTAGTTCAACAACTATGGAAATCGCTCTGGGACCCCAAGACAGTGAGTAGTAGTCCAAGAATCGGGCCAGAATCGACCAAAACTGCGATTGTTCATGACCGACACGTAAGCGCACCTTGCAGTTCAACAACTATGGAAATCGCTCTCGGACCCCAAGACAGTGAGTAGTAGTCCAAGAATCGGGCCAGAATCAACCAAAACTACGATTGGTCATGACCGAAACGTAACCGCACCTTGGGGTTCAACAACTGTGGAAATCGCTCTGGGACACCAAAACAGTGAGTAGTAGTCCAAGAAACGGGCCAGAATCGGCCAAAACTGCGAGTGTTCATGACCAACACGTAAGCGCACCTTGCATGCCATCAAGTATCTCCCACTCAAGCTTAAAGGACCAGCTCGACATTGGCTCAACGGCTTGCCCTTGAGTCGATTGGGTGTTGGGAAGACACGGAAGCCGCATTCCTCGACAACTTCGGGGCATGTATGCGGCCACAGACGCCAATGACCTAAGCCACATCATTCAGGTGCCAAGCGAATCGGCGGACAATTCTCGACATGGTTCTTGACAAAGAAAAACCAAATCGTCATTGTCCGGATCTGAGAGGCCCTTGCAGCCTTCAAACATAACATCCATGACGAGTGGCTAGCCCGGCTTTGGGGACAGGAAAAGCGAAATCACGGCAGCCATCACATCATTAATGACCGCTTTTGCGGGAGAGGATAGCTGGCTAGCTCGCAGCAACAATCTCCGTAAAAATTCGGCGGTCCGGATAATAAGGACAACAATGGCGAGTCACGTCGAAACAAAAATAAGTGCCGCGTGCTTGGCGATGACAAGGAGGATCTGGCGATCGGCGCGGATTCCAAACTCTAAACCGGTCGTGGAAGAAGCCATTCAAAGGAACCACTCGGGTCCGTCAATTTGGACCGAATACTCGACCGCTTATGCGGATACATGGCACCTGAAAAGCCAGCTAATCACACCAGCGGAGATTCTTTGGGTGTTCAACAAGCGAGCAAGTTAATTGCCGAAAACAAAGACAAGGCGCTAAACAGCGACGACGAGGAAGAGACCCGACCGCCGAACAATAGAGGACAGAAAGGTTTCCCCCCACAAGTGCGGACGGTGAACATGATTTACGCAACACATATACCCAAGAGGGAGCGGAAGCGTGCACTAAGGGACGTCTATGCGATGGAGCCGGTCGCCCCGAAGTTCAATCAATGGTCCTCTTGTCCGATCACTTTCGATCGAAGAGACCATCCGACCAGCATACTGTTGGGGAACGTTGCAAAAAAATTAAAATTTTTCCTACGGTTTCACCAAGATCCATCTATGAGTTCATCTAAGCAACGAGTATTGGGAGAGAGATTGCATCTACATACCACTTGTAGATCGCGTGCGGAAGCTTGCAAGGTGATGATGGAGTCGTACTCGAACGTGATTCAGATCACCGATGTCCAAGTGCTGAGCGGACAGCACCTCGCGTTCAACACACGTGCGGGATGGCGGCGTCTCCTCCGTCTTGATCCAGCAAGGAGGAAGGAGAGGTTGAGGAAGACAGCTCCACCGGCGGACGGCGGCGTGGTGATGGTGGAGAAGCGATACTCAAGCGGGGCCGCCAAGCGCCTGCGGAGGAGGAGAAGTGTTGGGGAGGGGAGGGGCTGCGCCTTGGAGATGGGTACAGCAGCCCCCCTCCCTCCCCCCATTTATATAGGCCCCCTAGGGGGGAGGCCGGCCCCTGGAGATCCAATCTCCAGGGGGGGCGGCGGCCAAGTGGGGTGGAGTGCCCCCCAAGCCAAGTGGGGCGCCCCCCACCCCTAGGGTTTCAACCATAGGCGCAGGAGGTGGGCCTAGGGGGGTGCACCAGCCCACTATGGGCTGGTTCCCCTCCCACTTCAGCCCATGGGGCCCTCCGGGATAGGTGGCCCCACCCGGTGGACCCCCGGGACCCTTCCGGTGGTCGGTACATTCTGGGAGACCGAAACTTTCCGATGGCGAAATACCACTTCCTATATAGTATTATTTACCTCCGGACCCTTAAGAACTCCTCGTGACGTCCAGGGATCTCATCGGGACTCGAACAACATTCGGTAGTCACATACTTGACTTCCTACTAACCCTAGCGTCACGAACCTTAAGTGTGTAGACCCTACGGGTTGGGAGACCTGTGAACATGACCGAGGCGACTCTCGGCAATAACCAACAGCGAGTGCGGATACCCATGTTGGCTCCCACATGCTCCTCGATGATTTTATCGGTTGAACCACGATGTCGAGATTGATCAAAACCACATATGCAATTCCCTTTGTCAATCGATGCGTTACTTGCGAGACTTCGATCGTCGGTATCCCAATACCTCGTTCGGTCTCGTTATCGCAAATCACTTTACTCATCTTAGTAATGCATGATCCGTGGCCAACCCTTGGTCACTTTGAGCTCATTATGATGATGCATTACCGAGTGGGCCGAGATACCTCTCCGTCATACGGAGTGACAAATCGATCTCGATCCGTGTCAACCCGCAGATACTTTCGGAGATACCGTAATGCACCTTTATAGTCACCCGATTCGTTGTGATGTTTGATACACCCAAGGCACTCCTACGGTAACCGGAGTTACGATCTCATGGTCGAAGGAAGAGATACTTGACATTTGCAAAGCTTCTAGCAAGCGAACTATCGATCTTTTATGCTATGCTTAGGATTGGGTCTTGTCCATCACATCATTCTCCTAATGATGTGATCCCGTTATCAACGACATCCAATGTCCATAGTCGGAAACCATGACTATCTGTTGATCTGTGAGCTAGTCGACTAGAGGCTCACTAGGGACATTTGTGGTCTAAGTGTTCACGTGTATTACGATTTCCGGATAATACTGACTATAGCATGAACAAAAGACAATTATCATGAACATTGAAATATAATAATACTTTTATTATTGCCTCTAGGGCATATTTCCAACAGTCTCCCACTTGCACTAGAGTCACCAATCTAGTTACATTGTGATGAATCGAACACCCATAGAGTTACGGTGTTGATCATGTTTTGCACGCGAGAGAGGTTTAGTCAGCGAATCTGCGACATTCGGATCCGTGTGCACTTTGCAAATCTCTATGTCTCCATCTTGAACATTTTCACGGATGGAGTTGAAGCGGCGCTTGATGTGCTGGTCTTCTTGTGGAACACAGGCTCCTTGGCAAGGGCAATAGCTCGGTGTTGTCACAGAAGAGTTTGATCGGCCCGACGCATTGGGTATGACTCCTAGGTCGGTGATGAACTCCTTCACCCAAATCGCTTCATCGCTGCCTCCGAGGCTGCCATGTACTCCGCTTCACACGTAGATCCGCCACGGCGCTCTCGCTTGCGGTTGCACCACTCTTGCTCCACCATTCAACATATACGTATCCGGTTTGTGACTTAGAGTCATCGGATCTGAGTCGAAGCTAAGCGTCGGCGTAACCCTTCTGACGAGCTCTTCGTCTCCTCCATAACGCGAAACATGTCCTTTGTCCTTTTCGGTGCCAGGATATTCTTGACGCTGTCCGGTGTTCCTTGCGGGATTACTTTGGTATCTTGCAACCAAACTTACGGCAAGGTTTACATCGAGTGCAGTACACGACATGGCATACATAATAGATCCTATGGCTGAAGCATAGGGATGACACTCATCTCTTCTTTATCTTTTGCCGTGGTGGGTGGTAGGCGAGCTCAATCTCACACCTTGTAACATAGGCAAGAACCCTTCTTGGACTGATCCATTTGAACCTCTTCAAAATCTTATCAAGGTATGTGCTTTGTGAAAGACCTATGAGGCGTCTCGATCTATCTCTATAGATCTTGATGCCTAATATATAAGCAACTTCTCCAAGGTCCTTCATTGAAAAACACTTGTTCAAGTAGGCCTTAATGTTGTCCGGGAGTTTCGTATCATTTCCCATCAAGAGTATGTCATCTACATATAACGGGAGAAATGCTACGGGCTCCCACTCACTTTCTTTATGGCGCAGGCTTCTCCATAAGTCTGCATAAACCAAACGCTTTGATCATCTCATCAAAGCGAATGTTCTAACTCGAGATGCTTGCACCAGCCCATAAATGGATCATTGGAGCTTGCATACTTTATTAGCGTTACGAGGATCGACAAAACCTTCCGGCTGCATCATATCAGCTCTTCCTTAAGATGTCCGTTAAGGAATGCGGTTTTGGCGTCCATCGCCATATCTCATAATCATAGTATCGGCAATTGCTAACATGATTGGACGGACTTAAGCTTCGCTACGGAGAGAATGTCTCGTCGTAGTCAATCCCTTGAACTTGTCGATAACCCTTAGCGACAAGTCGAGCTATAGATGGTAACATTACCATCGCGTCCGTCTTCTTCTTAAAAATCCATTTGTTTTCTATCGCTCGCCGATCATCGGGCAAGTCTGTCAAAGTCCATACTTTGTTTTCATACATGGATTCTATCTCGGTTTCATGGCCTCAAGCCATTTATTGGAATCGGGCCCGCCATTCTTCTTCATAGTTCGAAGGTTCATTGTTGTCTAACAACATGATTTCCATAACAGGTTGCCGTACCACTGCAGTGCGGGCGTGTCCTGTGGACCTTCAAAGTTGAGAGTGACTTGATCCGAAGTACCTCGATCATCATCATTATTTTCCTCTTGGTTGGAGTGGGCATCACGAGAGCGGTTTCTGCTGTTGCACCACTTTCCCGTTCGAGAGGTAGTACTTCATCGAGCTCTACTTTCCTCCACTTACTTCTTTCGAGAGAAACTCTTTTTCGAAAGCATCCGTTCTTGGCAACAAAGATCTTGCCTTGGATCTTAAGTAGAAGGTATACCCGAGCAGTTTCCTTAGGGTATCCTATGAATCGCATTTTCCGACTTGGGTTCGAGCTTTTGGGTTGAAGTTTCTTGACATAAGCATCGCATCCCCAAACTTTTAGAAAGCGACGACTTAGGTTTCTTCCCAAACCATAATTCATACGGTGTCGTTTCAGCGGAATTAAACGGTGCCCTATTTAAAGTGAATGTAGCTGTCTCTAGGCGTATCCCCAAAATGATAGCGGTAAATCGGTAAGAGACATCATAGACCGCACCATATCCAATAGAGTGCGATTCGACGTTCGGACACACCGTTTATTTGAGGTGTTCAGCGGCGTGAGTTGTAAACGATTCCACATTTCCTTAAGTGTGTGCCAAACTTCGTGACTTAAGTATTCTCCTCCACGATCGATCGTAAGAATTTTATCTTTCGGTCACGTTGATTCTCTACCTCACTCTGAAATTCCTTGAACTTTTCAAAGGTCTCGACTTGTGTTTCATTAAGTAGACATACCCATATCTACTCAAGTCATCGTGAGAGTGAGAACATAACGAAATCCTCCATGAGCCTCAACGCTCATTGGACCTTTTACATCGGTATGTATGATTTCCAACAAGTTGGTTGCTCGCTCCATTGTTAGGAGAGCGGAGTCTTGGTCATTTGCCTAAGAGGCATGGTTAGCATGTGTCAAATGATTCATAATCAAGAGACTCTAAAGTCCATCGGCATGGAGCTTCTTCATGCGCTTGACACCAATGTGACCAAGGCGGCGATTGCCACAAGTATGTGGGACTATCGTTATCAACTTTACATCTTTTCGCATCCACACTATGAACATGTGTAATATTACGCTCGAGATTCATTAAGAATAAACCATTGACCATCAGACATGACCATAAAACATATCTCTCATATAAATCGAACAACCATTATTCTCGAGACTTAAATGAGTAGCCATCTCGTATTAAGCGAGATCCGGATACAATGTTCATGCTCAAACATGGCACTAAATAACAATTATTAAGGTTCAAAACTAATCCCGTAGGTAAATGTAGAGGTAGCGTGCGACGGCGATCACATCGACCACGGAACCATTCACGGCGCGATCGTCACCTCGTCCTTTGCCGGTCTCCGTTTATTCCGCAGCTCCTGCTTGTGAGTTACAAATATGAACAGCGGCACGGTATCAAATACCGGGAGTTACTACGAGTCTTGGTAAGGTACACATCAATTACATGTATATCAAATATACCTTTGGTGTTGCGGCCTTCTTATCCGCTAAGTATTTGGGGCAATTCCGCTTCGGTGACCCTTCCCTTGCAATAAAAGCACTCGGTCTCGGGCTTGGGTCCATTCTTTGACTTCTTCCGCAGCGGGCTTCCGGTAGCGGCAACATCTTTGCCGTCCTTCTTGAAGTTCTTCTTACCCTTGCCCTTCTTGAACTTAGTGGTCTTATTGACCATCAACACTTGATGTTCTTTCTTGATTTCAGCCTCTGCTGACTTGACATAGAGAACACTTGAGAATGGTCTTCACCATCCCACGCATGTTGTAGTTCATCACAAAGCTCTTGTAGCTTGGTGGGGCGATGGAGGATTCTGTCAATGACCGCCTCATCGGGAGGTTAATGTTCATTTGGGTCATACGGTTGTGCAACCGGACATCTTGAGGATGTGCTCCTTGTGAACTGTTTTCCTCCATCTTACAAGCTGTAGAACTTGTCGGAGACATCATATCTCTCGACCGGGCATGAGCTTGGAAAACTAGTTTCAGCTCTTGAACATCTCATATGCTCTGTGATGCTCAAAAGCGCTTTTGGAGCCCCGGTTCTAAGCTGTAAAGCATGCCGCCTTGAGCGAGGGAGTAATCATCGGACGAGTCTGCCAAGCGTTCAAATCGTCTTGCGGTCTTTGGGAGAGCAGGTGGGTCACCTAACGGTGCTTCTAGGACATATTGTTTCTTGGCAGCTATGAGGATGATCCTCGGGTTAGGACCCGATCCGTATAGTTCTTTGCCATCATCTTTCAGCTTGGTTTTCTCTAGGAGCAGCGTTGAAGTTCATGTTGACATTAGCGTTGGCCATTGATCTACAAGACATATTTGCAAGGTTTTAGACTAAGTTCATGATAATAAAGTTCTAATCAAAATTATGAACTCCCACTTAGATTAGACATCCTCTAGTCATCTAAGTGTTACACGATCCGAGTCAACTAGCCCGTGTCCGATCATCACGTGAGGCGGACTAGTCATCATCGGTGAACATCTTCATGTTGATCGTATCTTCCATCGACTCGTGTTCGACCTTTCGGTCTCCGTGTTCGAGGCCATATGCGTACATGCTAGGCTCGTCAAGTTAACCCTAAGTGTTTTTTTGTGTAAAACTGTCTTACACCCGTTGTATGTGAGCGTAAGAATCCATCACACCCGATCATCACGTGGTGCTTAGAAGCGACGAACTGTAGCAGCGGTGCACGATTAGGGAGAACACTTCTTGAAATTTTGTAAGGATCATCTTATTTACTACCGTCGTCCTAAGTAAACAAGATGCATAAACATAATAAACATCACATGCAATTATATAGTTGTGACATGATATGGCCAATATCATAAAGCTCCATTGATCTCCATCTTGGGGCTCCATGATCATCTTGTCACCGGCTTGACACCATGATCTCCATCATCATGATCTCCATCATCGTGTCTTCATGAAGTTGTCACGCCAGCGACTACTTCTACTTCTATGACTAACGTTTAGCAATAAAGTAAAGTAGTTTACATGGCGTTCTTCAATGACACGCATGGTCATACAAAAAATAAAGACAACTCCTATGGCTCCTGCGGTTGTCATACTCATCGACATGCAAGTCGTGAATCCTATTACAAGAACATGATCTCATACATCACAATTCATCATCATCACAACTTCGGCCATATCACATCACATGATCAATCGCTGCAAAAACAAGTTAGGCGTCCTCTAATTGTTGTTGCATCTTTTCTGATAGCTGCGATTGGGTTCTAGCAAAACGTTATCTTACCTCGAATCACCACAGCGTGATTTTGTCAACTTCTATTTACCCTTCATAAGGGCCCTGTTCATCGAATCCGCTGCAACTAAAGTGGGAGAGCGGACACCCTTGACCACCTTATGCAACTAGTGCATGTTAATCGGTGGAACCGGTCTCACGTAAGCGTCGTGTAAGGTTGGTGCAGGCGCTTCATCCCACAATACCGTTGAGCAAGAAAAGACTAGTAGAGGCAAGTAAGTTGACAAGATCAGCGCCCACAACAAATTGTGTTCTACTCGTGCATTAGAGAACTACGCATAGACCTAGCTCATGATGCCTTTGTTGGGGAGCGTTGCGAGAAAATTAAAATTTTTCCTACGGTTTCACCAAGATCCATCTATGAGTTCATCTAAGCAACAGTATTGGAGAGAGATTGCATCTACATACCACTTGTAGATCGCGTGCGGAAGCTTGCAAGGTGATGATGGAGTCGTACTCGAGCGTGATTCAGATCACCGATGTCCAAGTGCTGAGCGGACAGCACCTCCGCGTTCAACACACGTGCGGGATGGCGGCGTCTCCTCCGTCTTGATCCAGCAAGGAGGAAGGAGAGGTTGAGGAAGACAGCTCCACCGGCAGCCTGACGGCGTGGTGATGGTGGAGAAGCGATACTCGGCTGGGGCCGTAGCGCTGCGGAGGAGGAGAAGTGTTGGGAGGGAGGGCTGCGCCTTGGAGATGGGTACAGCAGCCCCTCCCTCCCCCATTTATAGGCCCCCTAGGGAGGCCGGCCCTGGAGATCCAATCTCCGAGGCGGCGGCCAAGTGGGGTGGAGTGCCCCCAAGCCAGTGGGCGCCCCCCCCTAGGGTTTCAACCATAGGCGCGGGAGGTGGGCCTGGGGGTGCACCAGCCCACTATGGGCTGGTTCCCCTCCACTTCAGCCCATGGGGCCCTCAGGGATAGGTGGCCCCACCGGTGGACCCAGGACCCTTCCGGTGGTCCCGGTACATTCTACCGGAGACCGAAACTTTCCCGATGGCGAAATACCACTTCCTATATAGTATTATTTACCTCCGGACCCTTCCGAACTCCTCGTGACGTCAGGGATCTCATCAGGGACTCGAACAACATTCGTAGTCACATACTTGACTTCCTACTAACCTAAGCGTCACCGAACCTTAAGTGTGTAGACCCTACGGGTCGGGAGACCTGTGAGACATGGCGAGGCGACTCTCGGCAATAACCAACAGCGGGTGCTGGATACCCATGTTGGCTCCCACATGCTCCTCGATGATTTTATCGGTTGAACCACGATGTCGAGATTGATCAAAACCCTGTATGCAATTCCCTTTGTCAATCGATGCGTTACTTGCGAGACTCGATCGTTGGTATCCCAATACCTCGTTCGGTCTCGTTATCGGCAAGTCACTTTACTCATCAGTAATGCATGATCCGTGGCCAACCCCTTGGTCACTTTGAGCTCATTATGATGATGCATTACCGAGTGGGCGAGAGATACCTCTCCGTCATACGGAGTGACAAATCCGATCTCGATCCGTGTCAACCGCAGATACTTTCGGAGATACCGTAATGCACCTTTATAGTCACCCGATTCGTTGTGACGTTTGATACACCAAGGCACTCCTACGGTAATCGGAGTTACGATCTCATGGTCGAAGGAAGAGATACTTGTCATTTGCAAAGCTTCTAGCAAGCGAACTATCGATCTTTTATGCTATGCTTAGGATTGGGTCTTGTCCATCACATCATTCTCCTAATGATGTGATCCGTTATCAACGACATCCAATGTCCATAGTCGAAACCATGACTATCTGTTGATCTGTGAGCTAGTCGACTAGAGGCTCACTAGGGACATTTGTGGTCTAAGTGTTCACGTGTATTACGATTTCGGATAATACTGGTTATAGCATGAACAAAAGACAATTATCATGAACATTGAAATATAATAATACTTCTATTATTGCCTCTAGGGCATATTTCCAACACATACGCCATGGCGGATTCGCGCATTGGTCTTAGACCCAATCGTCGATGGATATCACCTCACGAGAGTCGTGATGGGCGGCGGCAATGAGAACTGAACCTGCTTTATCGGGATCGGTCATAAGATGGGCATAGACCCTTCAAGGATTAAACCTACAAAGACAACCTTTAAAGGTGTCATACCAGGTGTGAAGCCAATTATGCAGGCTCGGTCACACTAGAAGTGGTCTTTGGATCCTGGATAATTTCGGGCGAGAGTTAATCTTGACATAGTCCCATTTCGCGGCGGCTATCACGCTCTGCTCGGACGAACAGCGTTTGCAAAGTTCAACGCGGTGCCGCATTATGCATACCTCAAGCTCAAGATGCGAGGCCCTCGTGGAGTCATCACGGTCAGCGGAAATATGGGCGCTCCTCCGAATGGAGGAACATCAATGACCCTCATGGCGAAATCTGAGCAGCCTCCTAAGGCAATTTCGAGTCCGGCCGTTAAGCGGCGGATCTGACAAAAGCAGCGCCGAAGCAATACCAGCGAAGACCACAGCACGATCGAGCACGTGTAGCAATGCGGCCCTAACCCCGCCCTCGCATGATTGCAAGAACAACCCTCCGCATACATCATTACGCTTTGGAGATACCATGGGCGCAGGGGAAGGGGCACGATCACAGTGGACCCAGAGTGCGGCTCGACCACACCAGGGGCTCGCAAGTGTGCCCCCTTTTTTATTTTTATTATTATTATTTTCCCTCTTTGTGTACACAGGACTCGTTAACCAGAGGCCCTGTCCGGCAGTGAACCTGCCGAACTCATGATGCAACAGCCAGGGAAGAAAGAAGGCTGCGACGAACACTCAGGTGGTCTCAATTACGAGCATTATATTCGATTATATATACCAAGTCCGCAGCTCACCCCTGGAGGGGGACATGTTTAATTAGTCCAAATCCCTTTCTTACCGCACTATTTGTATTAGTCCGCACTCATAGCAGACTTCCTTTAATAAATAATGCAGCACTTTTCGACGGCAATTGCATTACTTTTTATATATATATGTTCATTACATGACATCTTGCACCGTACATTTTAGTGCGGCCCAATACACCGAGGGCTTATGTTCCCCACATTATGGTGTGATAAGTCAGAACACTTTCATAAGTCGGCACCCGAACTTATAGCATTATATGAATCGGCTCGAATCATGTCTTGGGTCAATAGTTGGGTTTGCGGCTCCCACGTTTTGGTGCCTTACGTTCCGTTCTGCGTCGGCTAAGGTGGCCTTGGGAGAACCACTGCGATTGCGCCCGGTTGAGCCAGGCGGCGCCTCGATGGAAAGCTAAAACCGACCCGGCATGATAAGGCGAGAGCTGGTCATTGTTCGAGAGGTCTTTTGGGTCCTTAAAGACTCATGCCGCTTGAGCGAAGTTCGAGATAATGTCCGACCAAAGGCGTGGATAGCGCCCGATTGATCTTCCAAATACCGAGGGCTTCGCGAAATTAAAATTATAAATTCTATGGCTAAGTGAGAGTGTTCAAGCATTATAAGTCCGATTGCCTTGTTCGTTGTGTTGGCGCCTCCTAGATGGACCCAAAATGGGAACAAGAGTGCTCAAGTTTATCCGAACACCCCACTTTCATGGCTCGGGGTTTGAAGCCAACGACTTGCCATCTCTCGATTTTATAAAGCGGCCGCCTGAAGGTAATATTTTAAATTAAACAAGCGTTGCTCATGGCGCATATGAGCGAAGTTTTCAGCGCGAGGATAATACATAGCGAGTTTACTCAAAATTACATCTCGGGGCACTCATCCATAATATCGCGGGCTCCCTTGAGATAGTTTTATAATACATCTCGGCGTCGATACTCCTTGCCGGTGGCGGCGGTCGGTGAGAAGCTTCTCGCATCCAGCCTGCCCAGTGCACCTTTGTGCGGGCAAGGGCCCGACGAGCACCTTCACATCTGGAGGCGCTTGATGACCTCCACCCGAGGGCACGCATCCACCAGCCGCGCCGAGGGCGAAGTAGCTCCCGGCATGGCTGTCGAGAGCCACGGCCGGACTATAAGGCCCTTCATGGCCTCCTCGGCTACCTTGTGGAGTTCGACCATTTGCTTCATTTGGTCGCTTGGGGCTGCCGGATGGCGGCCTCGGCGTCTTGAGACGAAGACCTTCTCCGTCGAGCTCCCTCCTCGCCACGATAGAATCGGCGGCATCGGACACACTATCTGGCAGATCTGCAAGCGCATCGAGAGCTCGAATGCGGGTAAGTGTAAGGTAGTTTACATTAACATGCTTGCTTTGCATGAAAAATGCCTTACCCGCCGCTATCTTCTTTACATCTTCAACCTCCTGAAGGGCCTTATGGGCCTCGGCCTTGGCGGACTTGGCACTTTCGAGGGTCGAGGCAAGCTCGGACTCCCGAGTCTTGGAGTCACGATCCAAGCTCTCATGCTTCTCCATGAGAGCCTGGAGCTCTTGCCGCACTTCCGCCACCCGTGCCTCCTGCTTTTCTCGCTCCGCCCGTTCCGTGGCCGCACTGCGCTCGGCCGCGGACACAGCCTCCTTCAGGCCTGCCACCTCGTTTGTGGCCCCTGCAATACCCACATTTTCCTCGTTAATTTTTTGCAACCTAAATCCATTTCTGTAAGGTCAATCTTCAAAGTGGTGTTACTCACCTTCTTTGTCCTCGAGCTGCTTCTTGGCATGGCCGAGCTCTTGCTCGGACCGCTCGAGATCCTGCTTCAACGCACCGACCTCCGCAGTCAGCAGCGCAGCCTGCAAACCCATATTGACATATTTTAAGCAACCCTGCGTATATCTTTTTAGATCCTCAGTCCGGCTTTTCTTTTGAACACGGACTAAGCATCGAGACTCTTGTCTATGCGGTATTACATTACATAAATTCAACTTCTTACCTCAAAGCACTGTTAGAAGGCTGCTGCGAGCTTCAGTCGGCCCGCTCTTGGCGGTGGACCTTACGAATCACCGCACTCATAACAGTGCGGTGTTCTTCCTCGATGGAAGCACCTTTAAGCGCTTCCAGCAAGTTGTCCGGCGCCTCCGGTTGGACGGAGGCCGCCGGCATCACGGTCTTGCCCTCCTTTCGAAGGGGCCGCTTGCCGGACTCTAGAACCACTATGGGTTTCGATGTAGAGTCCGGCGCAAAGTCTGGGAGGCTGCCTTGCGGCGCCTCCGAAGCCTCCTCCTGATGGGTCCCTTTCCGGGACCCCACCTCGGCGTCCTCACCGGCGCGGGGAGTAGAGGCCGTCGGAAGTGAATCCACATCCGACGGGGCCAACGACCCGCTCGAAGAAGCGGGGAGATCATCATCGGTCGGACTATGGACAGTATGCGGCATTAGCAGGACACTATGTGACACGAAGGAAATCGCATATCAGGGATCCGGATACTTACGATCTTGGGACGCTGGACCTTAAAGGCCCTCCTCCTCGCATAGCGTTGGTGTTGGCGGAGCTGTCTGGGAATAGTTCTCCCCTCTTGGACCCTTAGGCCTCCCTGTTGGGGAAGCCTTCCTCTTCCTCTCTCCTCCTCCGGAGAGAGTCTTCTTCCTCCTCCTCGTCTTGGGGAGGAGTGCGCCTCGTCGTCGGACACTTGATTACGGGAACTCTTTGAGTCCCGTGGCCACCACTTGGCCTTCTTCTCGGCACCACGTGCGGTGCGGAACCAGCAGCCCTGCTAGGCAGGCGTTCACTGGGTCTTCGGCATGGGGCCGGACGGATGAGCTGCTCGGCCTTCTCCATCCATTCCTGCCAAAGGAAAGGAAAGATTGAGACCCTCCTAGAGTCAATATATTTACCACAAGTGTCCCGTAAAGGGTTGAATCACTTACCTCGTCGGTTTGGATGTTGCGAGCAAAATCGCGATCTCCGTCGCGGATGCGGGAACCGGCGCCTTAAGCGGCACCCTCCAGCGCCGTGCGTCGTGTCGAAGAGCCCGCTTAGCACCGGTGCTGTTCGGATTGAACTCCCACAGATTGAATGCCCGTTCTTGGCATGGGAGAATCCGGCGGATGAGCATGACTTGGACCATGTCGGCGAGCTGAGCTTATTGCTCACCGGCTTACGGATCTGAGCTCGGAGTCCCGTCAGCTCCTTCGGATTGCCCCACAACAAGCCCTTCTCTTTTCAGGAGGTGAGCTGCGTGGGGATGCCAGATCTAAACTCGGGGGCCGCCGCCCAAGTGGGTTCGCACGGCTCGGTGATGTAGAACCACCCCGATTGCCATCCCTTGACGGAGTCCATGAAGGCCCCTTCGAGCCAAAGGACATTGGGCAACTTTCCCAACATGGCGCCTCCGCATTCCGCTTGCGTGCCCTTCACAACCTTGACAGCGTTGAAGGTCTTGAGCCCTGAGCGAAGTGCGGCGGATGCGAGGAAGGCCTCGCACACGATGATGAACGCCGAGATGTTGAGGATGAAGTTCGGCGCCAGATCGTGGAAATCCAGGCCGTAGTAAAACATGAGCCCCCGGACAAAAGGGTGAAGAGGAAAACCTAGTCCGCGGAGGAAGTGGGGGAGGAAAACAACCCTCTCATGGGGCCCGGGGGTGGGGATGAGCTGCCCCTCGTCGGGCAGCCGATGCTCGATGTCATTTGGAAAGGTATCCGTGGCTGCGAAGCTTGGTGATGTGCTCCTCCTTAGCGGTGGAGGCCAACCATTTGCCTCCGCTCCGGACATAGTCGGAGAGGGTCGGCGAATCTTGTGACTTGGCGTTGGAGCTGGAGTGTGCGGAGATGGATAAGCAAAGGAGGAAGAAGGCGTGGGTGAGAAGGTAAATCCTTATCCCTTATATATAGGAGGGCGGAGACTATCGTCCCCACCGACTGGTAAAACTCGCTTATCTCCCAAGCGCCACCATCAGCGGCGCGGTTGGGTTACCACGTCCGTATTGATGAGAATCCGGAATAAGGGGAACACCGCCGATAGGGCGTGCCAAGGAAAGCGCCGCTAAGCGTCTTTGAGGTGGTATAATAAGCGATTCAAATAAAGGCTTGGTAGCGGTGTGATGTCATGCCGCATAATCGTCGGCAGATTGGACTTGTGTACATTTTATTCTCTCTACGGTGGAATGTGGAATTTATTTTGCGAGCGGACACTATCTGGTGTTCATGATCTTCTCTGGATTATTCAAGGAGGAACCCGCCTTGCAATGCCGAACATTATCTTGCGCGGACTTATCGTCATTGAAGCCTGGTTGAGGGCTACTCTTGAGGAGTCTGGACTAGGGGTGTCGGACAATGGGACTATCATCGTCCGCGGACTCCAAGACTACGAAGATACAAGATTGAAGACTCCGTCCGTGTCCGGATGGGACTTTCCTTGGCGTGGAAGGCAAGCTTGGCGTCTGGATATGTAGATCTCCTACCATTGTAACCGACTACTGTGTAACCCTAGCCTCCTCCGGTGTCTATATAAACCGGAGGGCTTTAGTCCGTGGGACAACATACATTACAACAATCATACCATAGGCTAGCTTTAGGGTTTAGCCTCCTTGATCTCGTGGTAGATCCACTCTTGTACTACCCATATCATCAATATTAATCAAGCGGGGCGTGGGTTTTACCTCCATCGAGAGGGCCGAACACAGGTAAAACATCGTGTCCCTTGTATCCTGTTACCATCCGCCTAGACGCACAGTTCGGGACCCCCTACCCGAGATCCGCCGGTTTTGACACCGACACTAACCACAACATTAAACATATGGATCCATATCAGCCCCTAACGAAGCAACACATAAACTAGGGTTTAAGCTTCTGTCACTCTCGCAACCCATCTACTTATTACTTCCCCATGCCTTCCTCTAGGCCCAAATAATGGTGAAGTGTCATGTAGTCGACGTTCACATAACACCACTTGGAAAAGACAACATACATCTCATCAAAATATCGAACGAATACCAAATTCACATGACTACTAATAGCAAGACTTCACCCATGTCCTCAGGAACAAACGTAACTACTCACAAAGCATATTCATGTTCATAATCAGAGGGGTAATAATATGCATAAAGGATCTGAACATATGATCTTCCACCAAGTAAACCAATTAGCATCAACTACAAGGAGTAATCAACACTACTAGCAACCCACGGTACCAATTTGTGGTTTTGATACAAGATTGGATACAAGAGATGAACTAGGGTTTTGAGAGGAGATGGTGTTGGTGAAGATGTTGATGGAGATTGACCCCTCCCGATGAGAGGATCGTTGGTGATAGCGTTGGTGATGATTTCCCCCTCCGGGAAGTGTCCCCGGCAGAACAGCTCCGTCAGAGCCCTAGATTGATTCCGCCAAGGTTCCGCCTCGTAGCGGTGGAGTTTCGTCCCGTAAGCTTGCCCACGATTTTTTCTAGGGTAAAAGCTCTAATATAGCAGAAGATGGACACCGGAGGCCCACTAGGGGGCCCAGGAGATAGGGGCGCGCCCAGTAGGGTGGGGGGGCGCCCTCCTCTCTCCTGGACAGGGTGTGGGCCCCCTGGTGTATTTCTTTTGCTCAATAATTATTATAAATTCCAAAAGCATGTTTCGTGGAGTTTTAGGATTTTTGGAGCAGTGTAGAATAGGTTTCCAATGTTTGCTCCTTTTCGGCGAAATTCATTGTAGGCATTCCCCTCTTCATGATAAACCTTGTAAAATAAGAGAGAATAGCCGTAAGTATTGAGATATAATGTGTAATAACAGCCCATAATGCAATAAATATTGATATAAAAGCAAGATGCAAAATGGACGGATCAGTCACTAACACACAACCATGAATCATAGGGAATGGCATGCAGGGTTCGGAGAAAGTGCCAGCTGTGATGACGATCTCCCGCTCTCGGCGCACCATAAAACCCTGTAAACCTCCAGCTTGTTGCATCCGCTGATGAATCCCGCACCAGCACATCAATGTGATTGGCGCTATAATTTTTGAGCTCCACATGCACATCATTGGACCAAAACAAGCTGATGCCTCCACTGAGGCCCTCACTGTCAGCCGCAAAGCTGCCGGCAAACCCTAGGTTATACCGCAGATCCTCCACGTTTCCCTCTAATTTTCGTCTCCATAACAAAAACCAGCGCAGGCCCTTCTTGATTCACCACATTGCGAAGCTCTCAAACTACCTCGGGTTCCCAAGCCCCCGGCAGTTCCAACTTAGACAACTCATGGTTCCAGGCAGGGCTGTCTACCAGCTCCGGCCGAATTTTCAGATGTCGTGGGTGTGTCCCTCTTCTTCTTTGGTGCTCATTCCTCCACAATATCCTTTGAAGTATCTTCCCCACTTGGCTGTACTGAACTGACTGGTATGATGGCAGAATTGTTGTCAGACACTTGTCCAGTTGCAGCCGGCGCGGGAAGCGCGAGTGGTCTATAAACCTTCTTCGGAGACCCTACTTTCCTCTTGTTCCTCCCATTGGAGTTCTTTTTCATTGGAGAGGTGACCTCCAGATTGGCATCCTTGGTTGAGCTAGTCTCTGGGTTTTCCTTCCTGCCCGGTTTAGCATTGTACTGATTAGTCCCAGAGTTCTCACCAGAAGAGGCCTTCTTTTTCTCCTCCGACGCTCGTAGACTAGTTGAGAATGGAAGATCGCCGTTTTCATCTCTAGTTCCTGGCGTCGGGCAAACCAGGTCTGAGTGGCCGAGGCGGCCACATGAAAAACAAAAGTTTGTGACGTGCTCGTATTGGATGTCATACCAGTCTCGGCTACCACGAGCCGCAGAATCAATAAGAATCCACCTCCGCAAAGGTTTCCTGACATCAATGGTGACTCTCGCCCTAAAAAAAAACCCCACGGGGTCAAACTGCACATGTTGAGCGTTCCGATCTAATTGTTTGGCCACTGCTTGACCCTGTTTGTCGTTGCGCAGGTTGAAAGGCAGGTTGAGAACCCTTGCCCATAACTGCAGCTTATTGAACTGAAGTTCAGATGGTTGCATGCACTCGGAAAATTCAGAAAGGATGACTGCATGCTTGCTGATGTGCCACGGACTGCCGTCCCAAACGCGGTGATGATCGCGTTTGTTGGAGAAATCCGCCACAAACGTGTTTTCTCCCACAGAGTTGAAGCTCAAACCTTAGGGTTTCCCCAGGCAGGACGAAGGGCGTTGGAGATCGTCTGAATATGAAGCGTGTGTCGATGTAGTACCTTGCCCGCCAGCGACCACTTCGTCGGCTCACCCTCCTCGACGTCGTCAATCACAAGCGGCGTTGCTTCTTCTTCTGTGAGATCTAGCTTGCCCATCGCCTCCTCCAGTCTTGCCCTCGCCGCACACGGCGACAGCGGTCCGTCCTTCCCTTTTACCAGCGCCGGATGAACTCATCACTAGCGCCGCTCGAGTGTGCCTCGCCGATCGATATCAGGCGAGCGCCGCCGTTTCCCCTCGAAACCCTAGTCGCCTATTGGGAGGCTCCTAGTTTTTCGGAAAACTTTTCTTCTACCAGATTATATCAACACGCACGCACTAGCTATACTGTTTATATACGACCGTACATACGCACAATAATGTCTACGTAACACTCTCCACCGGCATCTTCCACTTGCTCCCCACCGCCGCCTTTCTCGCCTATTCTTTCGAGGTCAAAAACTCGCATTTTTATCCGCTGGATCTGCAGGAACGACGACGATGATGCCGGCGCATCCGGGCTCTTCGTCGACCTTCCCGTGCTGGAGGCCGACACTGCCGGCTTCTCCTACCGCTGCCTGGAATCTCTGTTGCTGCTCAAGGTGTTGCATCTCCTCCGCCTCCCTCCTCGGCTGCTGCGCCTCCTCCACGGCTGGGCGCGAGGGCAGTTGGGAATCAAACGAAGAGGTCAAGGGGAGCCACACCGGTGAGACGCGACGCTAAGGAGTAAGACGGCCGGATCTGGAGCTTGAAGCCCTTCACCGCGCTTGTGTTCGTCAGATTGCAAGGTCAGTCTACTCTGACCAATCTCGCCCAATTATCTGTACTCCCTCAATTATCTGCCAAGTACTCCTGTTGAAATGAGGAATCATCTATTACCATCCTCTCGATTGTGGCCTGGCAGAAATCATCTGGATCCGACTAGTTTGTACTTAGGCACTAGTGTTGCGCTGCTCTTTTTCCTTGTGATGCTTGAGTACTGAAGAAATTGTTTGGATAATATGCACTTTTCTTTTGCTTATGCTCTTCTGAGATTGGCTAGTTACTGTTTGGGGAGTAGATGTAGTGTGTAGTAATTTGCAAGCGAATCACTGTGTATATCAGTGCTAAATACAGTTACAAGCACAATCCTACTAATGCTTGTACACTGAAACAATTGGTCATCTCAAGGTCAAATATCAAGAAGAGCTTCTTGTCATTGGTCAAAATTTTCATCATCTCAAGGTCAAATTTTAGAGTACTTGGTCTGACATTTACTTTGTCTGCTGTAGTAAGCCCTGGAGTTGTACAGAGGAGAGGAAAGGCAGTCACTGAGGGCGTGCTATGTCTACGGGCTCATCTTCTTTGCCATCAACCCGCACAGAGTGAGCATCTGCTTGTTTAAGCTGGGTAAAGTGGTCGCCGTCTAAATCATGAGACACATCATCGACAGAGTGTTTTGTAGAGACCATCAATGAAAACCCAGTAATTCGTTTGTCGATCCATCGTGCATCCTTCTGATGCTAGCTAGTCAGGTGCGAAGTGGTGCATGTGTACACTTGTTCACTCCTTGTAAACACGATCAACACGCCGGATCACCATTGCAATTAAGTGCCTTGTGAAATTAGGGGAGTAACAATGATGATGATACAAACTTGTAAGCCACAACAAATTCTGCTTCTGCCAAAAAGAAAACCAAGTCTGCCTCTGTTTTGGAGAATAAAACATGAAGGAGAAAGATTGTGTGTGTGTGGATGATAATCAAGCAGATGTAGTATATCTTCCGGAGTAGTAACTTATGCATCTCACTCACTTGACTGTTTAAATATCTTGTACCGTAACCATATCAAAGTTGCAAATTAATTTGTTTGTCTGAATAAACGTTTCGCAATTCTGCAGCAGCGCTGCTGTCGGAGTCGTCGGTGGATGAGACGCCCACGCCACCAGCGGTATAAATATATAGTGTTTGGCAACAATAAATATACAAGTATATAATTTGTGGCAGCAATAAAAACATACTCCAAACATAATCTGTGGCAACAATAAAAAAACACTCCAAACAATACACACATACTCCAACGGAGTAGACTACACAATAATCTGTGGCAACAAACTGGAGTAGGATCAGTGTCCAAGCATCTCTAGTGCCTTTGCATACACTTCAGGAGGAACTGAGATCCTAGGCGGTAGCAGTCGTAGCCTTTCTAGCCTTTCCTTGTTCATGTGTGGGATTTTGTATTTATTGGCTCCACCAATCTTCATTACTTCGACCATGCAAGTCTGCAGAGTCTTCGAACATGTGCTCCCAATATTGCAGCCATGTCCTTCTTATCAGTTCTCTTGAACTTGCCTCCTCTACTCTTATGGAGGGTTTCCATGGACATGTAAGCGGCATATCTCTGCGCATCAGTGAGCCAATTCCTTTGCCTTTGTACTCCCACAACACAATAGCAATAGAAAAAATTAATTATTGCAAGAATATTACAAATTGCTTGATGGAAATGTAAGCAAGAGGTCAGCAATAGCAATAGCAAGTAATTCCACAGGAGTATTTCTTGCTGAAAATGTTGCTTGATGTAAATATAAACATAAATTCTTGAGTTCAAGCTTTCTGCTCTCTCTGTGTAGCCATGAATATTTCCGCTCTCTCTCTCTCTGTAGTATGTACACATCTCCCCTTTCCCTAGTAAAAAAGAGAATGCTCTAACTAGTCTAGTCTCTCTAAGTGACCAAGTGGGAGACATCACACCCACCTGTCTGGTTTATGCAAGATCCTCCTAACAATGTACTGTACTCCAGTATAATTTCGAGGTTTAGGATTGCTAGTATGAAAATGGTGTACTTTATAAATTTGCAAGAATTTCAAATGGAGTACTCCAAATATGCATGCTGTTAAAATGACATTAGGAGTACTCCAAATATGCATGCTGTTAAATATGAAAATGGAGTACTCCAAATATGCATGTTGTTAAATATGAAAATATAGTATAATTCTGCAAGAACATTAGGATTTCGACATTGATTAAAAATGGAGTAGAATTCTACTGATCACTATGCACAATTATACTCCATTATATGTTGAAATCTTAGCAATCCCTTCCTTCTATGTCACTTTTCTGTTATGGACACAATATGCAAAATTCTACTCCATTGATCATTCATCCTGATAATGTTCAACATCAAGGTTTCCATTTTGACAGGTAATGTTGCCTTTTTCTTCAGGTTCTCACAATAGGCACAATCTGTTATTGCTTAGCAATCCTTGATGTTGAAAATGGAGTAGAATGTCTAATGAAGCTTCCTCATATGCACTATTCAGTCTTAGCAATCCCTTCTTTGTTACTTCTCTGAGGCATAATTTGATGCAAGATTAAAAGAAATTATACCTGTATTTTGACCAGCATTGTTGCCTTCTTCTTGAGGTTCTTCGTTGCTTTCTTCAGGTGGAGTGAAATTGAGGTCTGGGACTACCACGATTTATACTGAGCCAATGATCTACTGTTGTCACCGTCGAGGATCTGCTGCTGTTGCTTCTGTTGAGGGCCAATGATCTGCTACTGTTGATGTTGAGGATCTGCTGCTGTTGCTTCTATTGAGGGCCAATGATTTGCTACTGTGGATGTTGAGGATCTGCTGCTTGTTGCTTCTATTGAGGGCCAATGATCTGCTGTTGTTTCTTGTTGAGGATCTGCTGCTTGAAGGCAAGGACTCTGATTCGGGATCTGCTAGGCAAGGAGCACCGAGCACGAGGTGGTCACGCATGAGAGGAGCTCTGATCTTCTCCCTGGCCCCGGTGAGTGGACCTTCTTGGCTACACGGGAAGAAGGAGGTGGTTACAGGCGAGCTTGACCTTGCGGCGTGAAGTCTTCTTTGGGGCGGCCGCGAGGTGCCCTCTGGGACCGTGGCAAGGTTCTGGATGAAAGCGGAAAGCTGGCGGGGAGGAGGAGATCCTGGGCGGAGGAAAATCTGGGCGAGGTGGGCTGGGCGGCGAGCCGGCGACGCGCTGGGAGGCGATGCACTTGGCGAAGCGATCCCGATGGTTTTTGAATTTCAAGTTGATGGAAGGGTATTGTTGTCCATTAGCGTTTTTTGGGGGCTGTCAGAAATCTCCTTCCACGGCCTACAAAAGTGAACGGAGGGAGTACTATTTTGTCTGGCGGATAGTGCCGATGGCATCATCCACGTCTGTCGAAGTGGTGGTCACATACTGCAGGTATGCTAGCTCCTCACAATAAATACATAATTTTAAGTTTGTTGCAGTTTATGGATGAAACTGGGAATCACGTTCCACAAGCATGCCTCATAGTTACGTATAGTGTTTCTGTACATATGGTGTGCTGAACTCCTATTTAAAGACGTTATCATTACCCATCTGATCCTTCTATTTGTTAGTTGGTTTCCTGAATAAATCAGTTCAGACGATTAATTGATTTGGAGTAGAACATGTCTTGCATTATAAGCTCCCGGCAGTTATATTTCAGATCAATATTTGTAGCTGGCCGTTTTTTTTTGAGGGGTAAAGCATTTATTCCAAGCTAAGAAAGCAAAACAGGTTCACAACATCCGACATCCGAAGTCTCATCGCCCTAAGCA